>JAGFNQ010009476.1:0-21186 GCA_024364735.1 Boesenbergia rotunda
AATTGTACATGCCCACAAGAGGAAAAAAAAATACCTTAAGGTTGGTCGGTGTGGCAGCATAAGCTGACCGTAGAGAACGAAAGAGAGCTTGGGCATCGCCTGTACTTGACTTAGCCATTTGAATTCAAGCTCCCTGAACATTAACATGAAATAAGCACAATGCACACTGTCGGTCTTTGGCTAAAAAATAAAAAATATAATAAAGAAAATAACACTGAAACATAAAGAGCAAATTTTCATACTACCATACAAGAAAAAAAATATATCTTAGCAAAAAAGATCTGAATTGCTTTTGAGATCAAAAGAATTTTGCATACTATCATAAAAGAAAAAATGGCGGTGCATTGAACGTCATAGTGTTTCTAGTCTTGCAACTCATCGTAGAATAAGGTCTATAAATACAATACCACATCAAATGCTTCATAAAGTACATTAGCAATAAAAATAAAAAAGCACAAATACATTTACCAAAACTTGTAAAAATCGAGCAATTATAGTTGAGCTAGAAATCAAGCTCAAATGAAACTTCAGCTCGTGAACAAACTTATTGAACATGTACAGAACAGTCCTCTTTTAGGCAAATTTATAAGTTTGGAGACTGTTTATCAGCTTGCTTATGAATCTAATTAATATACACTAATGCAATAATGCTCATATCAGACTTGAATATTTTATTGAACTGAAACAAAAAATTTAAGGAGTCCTAATCGCATATGTTTGAATCAGTCAATTCAGCCAACAAGCACTAACTGTATATATTTTGGTTTATAATGCATACTTATAACAGTATATTTTAAAAACCATCTCAGTGAATATCACAAATGTTACCAAAAAACACTCAAGGATATAAAATCATATAGTTAAATGATCCAAGAAACCATAAATTTGTTTGTTTATAAAAACTATTCATCAACCATGAATGAGCATGAGCTTCAACAGGCAAGCCTGCCTATGTCCACTTTTGGTACAATAATAAATTGAGCCTAGAAAAGGTTCAAACTTGTTTGGTAATCCCAAAAAATGTCACCAAGTTCTCGTTCAATCGAATACTAACCGCGAACAGTGTATATAGAGTTTGGTTCCTTTATCACCTCAAATTTTCATGTCGGTTTCATCTACCACAAGTCTCATGAATTTAGTTCAAATCTAAGTTTTAAATTCCAAAGGTAATATGGAAAATGAAGATCCATACATACTATAAGCTAATACTACATAACATCCCACCAAGCCAACAAATTAAACAGTAAAATTTCTGAGTCGAGACTGTGTTCATCCTCTTCGGACTTCTGAGAAAAAATGTATTCATTGCCAATTCGTGATGCACGATTGGCTGGGATTGCTTCACCTGACCTAATAACCTTCAGTCAAAGGTGAGAACTTATATCAAAATTAAAACTTTCCCACTGCTCGTGCAACGACAGCCAATTAGGGCAGCACAAATGTTCGTAATTGGAACCCAAAACAAGAGGCGAATGAGATACAACAATCTCTTCGTTTCTTCCACACGTAGAAACCGTGTGAAAAAAGAGGAGAAATCGGGAACTGAACCCTACCGGAACAATGGAGATCCGCCACCGCCGCCTTCTCTCTCGCGTTCGTCGCCGCGATAGACTACGCGGAAGCTAAAGAAGGGAGGGTTTAGTAACGAGGAGAGTTACTTCTCGAACAAGCCGAATGTTCACCCATTGCCGAACCTGTTTACTCATTGGACTAAGAAACAGTGTTTGTGTGGGCCACTGGAAGCACTATTGTCGTCGTAACCGAGGTAGCTTTAGCGGGTCGTCATTTAGCGTGAGTGTTGCACTTTGCAAAATTCATATTAAAACCTCTTTAATTTTTTTTCTATCCCAAAGTCTACTTTTCTTATAATCAAATTAATTCTTGACGCGTTTGATTTTATAACTTAAAATTTTTTCTATACTCTACTCGCGAAAACAAAGTGATGAACTTTTTCTATCCATAAATATTTTAGCTCACGATTGCTCAATCCAAAATTTTCAATTAAAGCTATTTTTAGTTAGAATTAATATAATTCAGTTTGTAATATAATTAAGTCTATAATATAATTCAGATTACATATTATTAATATTGTAATGCAGATTACAATATTTTAACTTTTGTAAGGTAAATTATATTAAATTATAATTTTAAAATTATATTAAATAAAATAATTAAATTTATAATGTAATCCTGATTATATTATAAGACTGATTATTTTTTATCAAACTTAGCCTAAATTCAACGTTAACACGTATTCTGACATAAGAACACACTGTATATTCTCTTTAATTTTGTTATATGGTAACTGCTACGTTATGGACATACTAAAACCTCTTAATGTTCCAATAACGTGGTTCATCGATCAGGTAAGCTATGGATTTAACCAAATTCAGAAGTTCAGTTCGGAAATTCCGTTTTTTAATAAAATATTATTTTTTATTTGTTCCATCTCAATTTTAAAATTCATAAATTAATTAAATCGATTAAATTAAAATTTGATTAATCAATTGATTTATCAATTGGACAGCAACTACATAACTCAATTGATAATTCAACTATTAAGTATCAACTGCATAAGTCAATTGATAATTCAACTATCAATCGATTGATGCTCTAATCGGTTAGTTAAATAATTAATCAATTTTATATCCTCCTCCGCAGTCGATTCCCGCCTTGATTGTCTGCCACACTTCTGCCTCTTTACCTCTCCTTTCCCCGCCTTACGATCATCGACGCAAAGGAATGAAAGCATATCTTAGGGCATTTTCGAGTTCGATTCTTTCCTTATACTTTCTCACTGGTACTTTGCTTATATATATTTTCCCACGGAATTAATTAAGGGGAAGAGAATCTAAAATATCATCATTCTGTTACATGTCGATAACACCACCGTCACTAACAAAGGTATATAATTAAGGAGGATTACGGCATTTTCGAGTTCGATTCTTTCCTTATACTTTCCCACTGGGACTTTCCTTATATTTACCACGGAATTAAGAGGAAGAGAATCTAAAATATCGATCATCATTCTGTTATATTTCGATAACACCGCCGTCACTAGCAATGGTATAATTAAGGAGGTTTGCCAGGTTGGTGGACTGGAGAGAGCTCAGTTATTTTCTCTAATTGAAACTCGGAAGGACAAAGAATTACATTTCTTAAAGGTCGACAAGTGATCCCATTGACAAGATCCGTCGACAAGCTGATGACGGTTCAGAGAGCTTGACCAAAGTCCAAATAGGGATCTGTAAGAAAAAGGATATTAGAGACTGACAGAGGGTCCCCGACGACTACAAAAAAAAATAAATGTTTTAGAATCGCTATTTTAAGAGCGGTTTTACAACCACATCAAAAATCTGAAGATATCAAATCGGTTAACAAAATACCGCTTTAATAGAGAACATTTAGTAGCATTTATATATAACCGTTTCTAATTATCATATGTAGAAGTGGTTACATTGATCACTTTTGCATGTTATTTTTTTTGAAGCGGTTAGAACCACTCCTAAAACGTCAAATATTTTTAATAATATAGAAAATAATTGTTTTAAAGCGGTTGCTTCAACCATCCTTAATAATTATTTATAGAAGTGATTCTAACAGCTCCTATAAGTTACACATTGTTTTTTAGAAATAGGAACAAAAGATTTAGGGGGCGTTTGATTTGCATTTTCCAGTCTGTTTTCTATTTTCATTTTCTGTAGAAAATGCGGTTTTCTGAAAAACATGTTTGGTTTGCATTTTCCAGCTTTGTTTTCCAGAAAATAACATAGCGTTTTCTGGAAAACTGGAGAATGAAAAAAAGTCATTTTCCAGAAAACTAGAAAATGCGATTTTCTGGAAAATGAAAATGGAAAACGGAACAAACCAAACGCCCCCTTAGAGTTTAACGTTGTCATTTACAACTCTCATATTCCATCTCTTCAATTAACCGACCACCTTGTTCACTGTTACTAAGAATTAATTTTGTCATTTGTAGGTAATCTCTCAACCTAGATTAGTTATTTTCTTACCAGTATAAGAAAACTAGGGGTGTAAATGAGTCAAGCCGCTCGTGCGCTATTCGGATCTCGGTTCGGAAAAAAGCTCGTTCGAGTTCGTTCGATTAAGTTAACGAGCCGAGCTCGAGCTCGATTTCGAGCTCGAAAACATTATCGAGCCGAGCTCGAGCTTAGCAGTATTTGGCTTGTGAGCTCGCGAACATGTTCGTTTAGAGGCTCGCGAACGTGTTCGTTTAGAGGCTCGCGAATGTGCACTGACTTAATTCTTTGGCATACGTGCACTGACTTACTGTCCCCTCTCATGGTTTAGTGAATCCAAAGTATCTATTCGTACACTTGATGTCTTTAAATCATATCATCCGTACGGGAATCTCGGCGGCTTGCAGGCCACCTCTACGCGTGTTTTATGGGTTCCTGACTGGTTAGCCAGTGGAATAGGTGTTGGCGTTACAAGCGTTGATAACCTTTGGCGTTGCAGGCGTTACTGGTTGCAGGCGTTACTGGCCTCCATTGATGGAGTATTGAATACCTCCATCAATGGAGGAAACGTCTGCTTCTCCCGGTATACATAGGCGTCCAAGTGCAATCCATAGAACAGAGGCAGAGGAATCGGAGCATCTGAGATTTGGTTTGTGATAAATCGGGTTTTGTCCGTGGTGATATTTCGCGTGACAGCAGGCAAGCAGAGGAAGAAGAAGCAAAGGAGATCACTGTAAGTTTGATTCCATCCCATGTTTTTCAATCTAAGATTGGTATCAGAGCGATTAGATTGTAAAATCATGATTTACCTTTGTAATTAAATTCCTTTGCGATGAACTCCTCGATCTGTTGATGGAGAAAATCGTTGAAATCGCCACTGAGTTCTTCAATCGCTGCGCGTTTTCACTCCACTGGCCGACGATCGCATCACGCGCGCGCAAGGGAGCCGTCGCCTTCGGCTGAATGTGTCGATGGAGGCGGCCATAGCGTTTGTGATGGCGAGGAAAAAAAAACGGCTGTGTGGGGAAGAAGGCTGCGCGGAGAAGATGAGAGGCGGTTGCGATTAGGTTTTGGGGTTTTTAATGAGAAAAGTTGATTTTATTTTAAAAAAAACAAAAAAAAACCTGCTGAAACCTATTCTGCAGCGGAAAAATCTTGCTGCACAAAGGAGGTTCGAACTCCTAACCTCCCGAGTGAAGGCAAACAAGCCCAACCAGAAGTGATATTCGGTAGTTTATTTAGATTTGGTTCGATTTATTTAAATTAGATTCTAGTTTGGTTTAAAAAGGATTAAGTTGGTCAAATCGATTTTGGTTCAAACCATTAGTTGGTTTAACCAAACCATTTTGATCAAATAATCTGAACTAAACAGACTGATTTGATCGTTATGTTGAACCTCAAATTTAAATAGGCTTAATTGTAGCTACAAACAAAAAGGAAACTTATATGTCTTTATCTATTTGTGATTTTTTTTCTAAGCATAATTGTGAATTAAATTGAACCAGTTTTGTTACTGGTTTGTCGGTTTTGTACTGACATTGTGTATTTCAATTCCAGATGCCGAGATTTATTACCACAATGACTCGTCGAGATGTGCGACGGAATCATTTGAGGGAACAGATAGAGGAGATTGACTACCGCCCACATCTAGGCATCCAAGGGCATATGGGAAGGCTTGATCGTCTATTTTGGAAACTCGAACATGAAGAGTTCCCAGTCCTAGATAACTACCGGATCGGGGCATTGATTAGTTCATTGCCGAGGCGTGCTAAAGTAGCTGCAAGATGTATCTGGGGATGCTTCGAAGGACGTATCTCATATACCGAGTTGTGTAGAGAACTACTTCGCCAGAATTTTCCAGAGGACCTAGGAGATTCTGAGGAGGACCCAGAGGAAGATCCCGAAATGTTCGAGGACGATCCTGAAATGTTCGAGGAAGATCCCGAAATGTTCGAGGACGATCCCGAAATGTTCGAGGAAGATCCCGACATGTTCGAGGAGGATCCCGAAATGTTCTAGGAAGATCCCGAAATGTTCGAGGAAGATCTTGAAATGCCTGGGGAAAACCCTGAAATGATCGAGGAAGATCCTGAAATATTTGAGGAAGATCCGATAGAATCTGTGGAAGATCCCGAGTCTGATCAGACTAGCCGATTAGAGATGAACGAGAGAGTGATAGCCACTGCCATAATATTTTTTATTATGGGAATGATGTCAACTTATCTAGTTCATTAAATTCTGTTTGTTGTACCAACTTATTAAGCCTATTAAATAAAGTTATGTTATGTGTTAACTGACTTGTCAATGATTAGTTCATATTCAAGATAAATGATTAGTTCATTTAATGGGATGTATGTAATATAATTGATCAATGTTAATTAGATTGGATGATGCGAATGATGAGTGAAAACGTAGTTATCAATTGATTTCGTAAACTAAGTCAAGTTTACATTGAGTCAGTCAAAAATTATGTACAGATGATATACACTGAATTAATGAATAACATGTTTTATTATAGATCATGGCAACTAAGAACATCATAGCTGAACTGAACAAGGGAGAGAAATTGTATAGGGACAACTATAAAATATGACATCTCAAGATACAATATGTTCTTGAGGAACAAGAAGTTCTGGAGGTTGTAAATCATTTCATGGTAGAACCTGCTGTTGGTTCAACTGCACAGTACAGACTTGATCTAGATGCCTATAGGGCATGGAAGAAAAAGGACTCCACTGCAAAGGGGATATTGATTAGTTCAATGGTAGATGACCTGGTATTTGAGTATGAGCCACTACCATCAGCTTATGCTGTCTGGGTTGCCCTGAGAGAGAGATACAATGGAGTTAGTGTAAGCAAGATTCGTCAACTGACAATCAAGTTTGACAGTTGTAAAAAGCGCCCGAATGTGACAATGACCCAATATCTGAGAGAAATGGGTAATATGATTCGGGAGCTTAAGGCTGCTAGTCATGAGTTGACCGACGAACAACAGGTTCAAGCAGTTATTCGTTCCCTTCCTGATTCTTGGGAAACAATGAAGCAGAACCTTACTCACAGTGAGAGTATCAAGACTTTCATTGATGTCTCACGCCATATTGAACTGGAGGCGGAGAGAATAGAATCCGCAAGGATTTCTGAGCAAGCTTTTGTAGCTGAAGGTTCTGGATCTAAGAATAAGAAAAAATGGTTTAAGAAAGGGAAGGGTAAGGGAAAAGAAGCTGGTGCTACTACTGTGCAAGACCCAATCAAGAAGAAAGGAAAAAAGAATGGAAAGAAACCTAAAGGCAAGGTAACTTGCTACAACTGTGGCAAGAAGGGTCATTTTGCTCGGGAGTGTACTGAGCCGAAAAAGGTAAATCCATGTTTGTCTTCTTTTCATGAGCTTTATGTTGCTAGTTCGGTGTTGTTAGCTGATTCTTATCCTTTGTGGATTATAGATTCAGGAGCAACGAACCATGTAGCTCGTGATCGAGCTACATACGTGGAGTACCATCATGTACCAGCTGGCAATAAGTGGATTTATGTGGGAAACAATGCAAGAATTGAAGTCAAAGGAATTGACACTTGCAAACTCAACCTTCGTGGTGGGCGTACATTGTTTCTGCATGATGACCTGTATGCTCCTGAGATTCGACGGAATCTGGTTTCTGTGAATTGTCTTCTTGAATTGGGTTATTGTATGAATTTTTATAGTCGTCGTGTAGAACTTAAAATTGACTCTATGTTAATTGGATATGATTTTATATCAAACGGTTTCATGGTTCTTAATGTAGAACCAGATGTTAATTGTAGAAATAATGGTTGTTTTTCAAACATTGCTCTTACTAGTGATGCTGATGTTAATGATGAAGTTTGGCATGCTAGATTGGGACATATAGGACAAGTAAGAATGAATAGATTAGCAAGAGAGGGTCTGCTCGGCACTCGTGCTAAAGTTGACTTGTCTATATGTGAGCACTGTCTTGTTAGAAAAGCAACTAGGAAACCGTTTGGTAAGGCTATTAGGGCTGATTCACCATTGCAATTGATTCATTCGGATATTTGTGGTCCAATGAACGTGAAGGCTAGAAATGATAGTTCGTATTTCATTACATTTATTGATGACTTCACGCGTTTTGGTCATGTGTATTTGATTTCTCATAAATCTGAAGCATTAGATTGCTTTAATCGTTATTTGAACGAAATTGAGAATCAATTGGAACCTAAGGTTAAAATCTTACGCACTGATCGTGGAGGTGAATACTTGTCTGATCAGTTCAAGATAATATGTAATGAGAAAGAGATTATTAGACAGTTAACTATCCCTGGAACTCCACAGCAAAATGGAGTTGCTGAAAGAAGAAATCGAACTCTTCTTGAAATGGTTAGGTCGATGATGGCTCAAGCTAATTTGCCTATTTTCTATTGGGGAGATGCATTATTGGCTACAACCTACATACTTAACCGGGTGCCTTCTAAATCTGTTCCATCTACTCCATATGAACTTTGGACAGGCAGAAAATCAGATTTGAGTAATCTGAGACCGTGGGGGTCAGCTGCTTATATTCATGACAAGACTCACAAATATGGAAAATTAGGACCCAGAGGTAAGAAGTGTATTTTTGTAAGATATTCTGATACCTCTAAGGGTTATGTCTTTATTGGTGAGCAACAAGATGGAACCATCTCTGAAATTGAGTCAAGAGATGCTACTTTTCTTGAAACTGAGTTCCCAACAAAAGGTGAAGTTGATAAATCAACTCCTCTATTTGCAATAGAGGAGGAGGATACTGTTCCTCCATTAACAAATCAGGAATCTCAGGGAATACCTGAATCTAGTCAACCTAGTGGGAGTAAATTGCCTATAAGTGAATTAGTTTCTCAACAGTCAAACTTGCGAAGAAGTAATCGTAAGATTATTCCTTGGAGAAGGTTTGACATTGAAAATGAGGCATTAATGATTCTCCCAGTTGACGATGAAGAACCTCGAACGGTTGAGGAAGCATTGAGATGCTCAGTTAGAGAAAAATGGAGAATTGCAATGGATGAAGAAATGGAGTCTATGAGAAAGAATCAGGTTTGAGATTTAGTCGATCTTCCTCCAGGCCGAAGGGCTATTGGGAATAAATGGATTCTCAAAATCAAGAGGAAGGCAGATGGATCGATTAATAAATACAAAGCTCGTCTGGTTTCAAAAGGATATACCAAAATGGAGGGTATTGATTTTGAAGAGACATTTTCCCCTGTTATGAAGTTTGTGTCAATACGTGTCATTTTAGCTATAGTAGCACATTATGACTTGGAATTACATCAGATGGATGTAAAAACGGCTTTCCTTAATGGTAATCTTGACGAGGAAATCTATATGACACAACCAGAAGGTTATATTGCTGATGGCCAAGAGGAAAAAGTATGTAGACTTAAAAAGTCTATATATGGGCTAAAGCAAGCGTCGAGACAATGGAATATAAGATTCAATGAAGTCATTTTATCTTATGGTTTCGAAATGATCAATGAGGATCATTGTGTTTACCTAAGAAAGGATAAAGGAAAGTTGGTCATTTTATCATTATATGTTGATGATATGCTGATAGCTGGAAATGACTTAAAAGTTGTGATTGAGGTCAAGTCTTGGCTTTCATCACAATTTGACATAATTGACATGGGAGAAGCCGAGTATATCTTAGGAGTACGGATCATTCGTGATCGATCAAAAAGACTTTTGGGTTTGTCCCAAGAAGCTTATATTACTAAGATACTATAACACTTCAATATGTTTGATTGTAACGTTGAACAAACACCTACAGCGAAAGGTGTTATTTTGAGCAAAAGTATGTCTCCCAAGACTCCTGAAGAGATAGCCGAGATGAAGAAAAGACCATATGCTAGTGCCATTGGTAGTTTGATGTACACTATGTTGTGTACTCGCCCTGATATAAGCTATGCTATTGGCTTAGTTAGTCGTTTCCAGTCAAACCCAGGATCGAGACACTGGAAAGCGGTAAAAAAGATATTCAGATATCTCAAAGGAACGGCAGATTATTGTCTCTGCTTCCGAGGATCAAAGCTGAGCTTGAAGGGTTACGCAGATGCAGATTGGGCAGGGGACCTTGACGACAGAAAATCCACATCTGGCTATATTTTTTGCTGAATGGAGGTGTCATTTCATGGAACAGTAAGAAACAGGCTTGTGTAGCACTGTCGACTATGGAGGCTGAGTATGTGGCTTGTGCAGCGGCTGTACAAGAAGCTGTCTGGTTGAGAAGGTTCCTAAAGCATCTGAAGATTGTTGAGGACAGTGGGAGCCCTGTTACAGTGTGTTGTGACAATCAAGCTGTTATAGCTTTTTCCAAGGATCCTAAATATTACAGCAAAGGCAAGCATATAGAAATTAAATACAATTTTGTAAGGAATATTGTTGACAAGAAAAAGATAATTCTTGAGTACATCCCTACCCGAGCAATGCTTGCAGATCCTTTTAGTAAGCCGTTGACTAAAGAGTCGTTTTATGAACATGTGAAGTCTTTGGGACTACGCAAGTTGTAACAAATTGTAAAGACTATTATTTAAATGAAATGTCATGATCTATTCAGTGTAAATGTATTTGTTACATTTGGTAAAAGTCTCGATGAGCATGTTGGCAGGCTAAGATTAGTCATCTCACATGGACAATCGTCTCTATTTGTTGAGTATAAATAGAGGTAAAACCATTACTTATGAGACAACTTTATGTAATTGTGAAGAGAGACATACTCATAAGTTGAGGTCGCCTTGATTTTGTATCAAGATGAGATCATTTATGTAATGATCATAGTAAATGCACCCACCATTTACTAAACATGTTTAAAGCCAGATTGGAATTCATAAGTTGAATTCGGATTAGACGTTAGGTATGTCTAGATCAAAATCTGTACGATGTTAAATATTTGAGAAAAACATGCACTCTTTTTGGTAAAGAGAAAAACATCGTAGCATGTGATTCATACCACATGTGCTATAGCGACAATAAGGGTAGTAGGAGAATGGATCCCTGCTTCTATACTATGTGAGACCCTTGAGATTATTAGTTAATCTCAATCTTACCCTAAGTGACTATTTAGCTGTCTACTTGAAGTTTTAATCAGTGGTTGCTACTTTAGTGTGTATCCTATTGACTATGGATGATTCGGTCTATGGAGCATAACTAGGAAAGCGACTAATTAGAATGAATAGATTCTAGCTGAAAAGGAAGATTAAAATTGATTTACATCTGAAATACTTATTCACTGGTCGACCAGTTACATTTTTTGTTTAGTACTTAAAAATGTAATTGTGAATAAATGTATTGAATTGAGATGTTGAGCATGCTCTTGACATAGAGATCATATGAGGGATTAGAGATGTTCATATTGATGTAAACATTTAATCTGAGGTAAAAGCAAGTTATTGGTGTCTCTGATTCGTCCTATAGAGCAAAGCAAAGGAGATCACTGTAAGTTTGATTCCATCCCATGTTTTTCAATCTAAGAATAGGCTCTTTTAGGAGGGGGTGGGGTCCTCTTAGGGGTTCTTTTTGTCAAGGCGTGCTGTTTGGTTGGCCGAACGGTGTGTCCGATCAAGAGAAAACGCAGTCGACCAACCGTCCGGGGCACATGGTCAGCGGAAATTCGATGCGGCCCCCGTTCGTCTGCCGTGCATGACCTGATCGGCTGACTAGCCTACTAGCTGCCCGACCGACCCCTCGCAGATCACCCGAGGCCCCTTCCAACTACCCTCATGGCCCTTCTCTCAATCCTTCGACGCCTAGTCGGACCCACAAAAGGGGACCAATCCGTGGAAGCTAAACATCCGACCGGATCAACAAGTTTATTTGAACTCCTTTGTTGTAAATTTTCCACCGCTTATAATTTAAAAGAAAAATTATAAGAGACTTTTCAAATGGATATGTTTTCCAACTAGGATCTCTTTTGTTTGATTCATTTTGTCTTGATTCTCCTTTTCTTTCTAATAAAAGGAATAATTATTTTGATGGCTCCCTGTTCTGAATTCTGATTTAGTCTCTTTTCTATAAAAAAAACTTGTTTTTGACATCCACCCTCTCTTAGGTCTCCTTTCCTTCATCTAATTAGGCTTCGCCTATAAAAATGCTTTCGCACACTTCTAAAAATGCCAACATCTACTTCAAATGGCTTTTAGCCCTAAAATCTCCATTCACTTAATTTGTTTACCTTCAAATATGTCAATAGCTATTGGAAGGTCTATAGAATTAAAATCTTGAAGCAACAAATCACAAAAACATACCAAGAAACTCTCCTATTTCTTCTATTAGATTTGAGGCTAATGGACGATATTGTCTATGTCGGTGTTCTAAAGAATCGTTCAATGGCTAGATTTTTTCATTAAACACCAACTAAATTTAAAGTTAGATAAGTGTATCAAGTCTCGTTGATACCTGACATCACCTTCAACACATAACTCCACCAAAGATCTGAATAAGAATAGGATCGGATAAGATTGCTCTAATGGAAATAACTGAGTTGATACTCAAATGAGGCTCGAAATCGTTATCTTTGAAGTTTATTCCCTTAAGAACTAAGTTTCTCCCACTTAGGAGGCCGCTCAATAATGCGATTTTCAACCTCCCTTCCACAAGGCCTTGGGACAGATAATGGAAAGGGCGTCTAAGATGAACATTATCTCCACTTGAATCACAAGAATAGGATAAGCTAGAATAAGTTGAAAACTATTCCTCTATATCAATATTTAGGTTTTCTAAATTCCAAGAAGGGCCACACTAATCTTGCCCGTCGGGCGTTGAGGATTAAGAAAATAACAATTAATCAAAGGCCGCACTAACAATTGTGGAATTTAAAAAAAAAATGCATCTAACTTTTAGATTTTTCAAATGGTACTTGTTTCTCATTTTACTCCTCTCGTCAATCACTGTCTCATCAACCACGGTATTATTGTACTCAAAGAACAACATCGTTATGACGTTGAATTCAAAGGACAATACCCATGTGATGTTGATTTTCAAAATATAACATCATTCTGGTGTTGTTTCAAAAAATAGCACCACTAATAATATTTATTTTTAAAAATCAACATCATTATTTATTTTTGAAATACAATATTACAGTGGTGTAATTAAGCATCAAAAATATGTTCTTGCTAAAATTTAAGAAGTTTTTTTTAAAAGAATTTTATCACCGTAAACGTCCCCGTGAATAAAACCACTGCATTTGACTTCGAACTTCGAGCCTTTTTTTTTTTTTTTTTTTTGGTTTCCCCTCCTCTTTTCCCTGTTATTTTTTAACAGGAACAGAGATGATGAAGCAAAAGGTAAAGCACGGGTGGCTCCTCTCCTCCCCTCCTCCACGGGCGTTGATGGCGACCACTCGCCCGCCCCCCGGCATTCAAGGCAACGTCGCAACGTTAGGTTATCTTTCACCTCTCTTCTTTTCTGGTCCATATCTCTCTATTCACTGTCACTGTGTCACTGCTGGATGCCTGCATGCATGCATGCATGGGGTTTTACGTGGGACGGCGTGCCCGGGCAGCTCTTGCTCTGCTATCCTTCCAATCATAAAGAATGGAGTGCAATATGATTTTCCATGACCACCTCGGTTCCTGCGTCACTGCTTTGGCTGCTTTCCATTCATTACTGCTCTTCCATTGGTCCTCGTGGTGTGCTACCGGACCAGCAAGGGGACCCTTCTGTACCCTTCTTTGTGTTCTTCCTCCCTGGTACGTCTCTTTCCTCTCTGTTTATTTGTTGGCCACTAGGGAAAATAAGATGTGATGATTCCTTATAATCAACTTAGGGGAAACATTAACAGGCACATTGAAAAGCGAAGTTTATGCCCTTTCTAAAACATCATTTAGAATATGAGTGAATTCATATATTGTGGTGAAAGTCTCTTCACTGACTCACTGTCCTGCAACCCCATGAAGGTGCCCAGGTTTTACATTCCCAACGAGATGCATTCACTTGGTAACTGAGCACTGTGACCTACTCTGACGCCAAAAGTATCACCACTTTGAAAAAGAGACCAACCAACCCTACTTAATGCTGACTAAACAGTAACCTCTTAAGGTTGACAAATAAATTTTCTCAGTCAAGTCGCAAGTGGTAACACAAAAATGTCAAGAAAATAATATGAAAAGACATGTACAAGATGAAGACGGATGAGTCACCTCGCTGAGCAGAGCAGAGCAGCTCTGGTGAGCTGCCAATCCAAAGAGAAGAGAGAGAAGTAGAAAGCAGACTTAACGTTGCTGCTGCAACTCTCTGTCTTTAGCTGCTGAAAATACTGCTGCCAGCGAAGAAAAAGGGGGAGATAATTAATATACACATTGATTTACAAGTGCACTGGTTAAACAGATATAGGTTCTGAGAAAATTAAATGTCATATATTCTTGATTTGTACTAATCATTGTTTTATTATATCTCTTGCAAGTTAATTATAGTTAACAACAGACAAAAAAGAGGGTTAAATGCACTTTAGTGCTGTCAGAAAAAAGAAACAAATGTGAGAAACTAAAGAGTGTGTTAAAAGGTGTAGTAAATATCGGTCTCGTCCTTAAAGGCAAGAAAGGATTCTTTATTTTCATTTAATTGATCTCATCCATGAAACTTTATGCTTTCAGTTATACCTTTACCTGCTTTAATTCTTCTTCTTCTTTTTTTTTAAACTTTTGTTTGAAACAAAAACTTACCATTTATTTTCAGTGCAGATATATAAAAAGAGTGTTGAATAGGAACTAGTTAGACAACAGTACCAACAAAATTTAATCAATACTTAATTTAATGGAGGATTTTATACCAACAAATAAAAAATTTAAATCCATATAATAATATTATTGAGAGAATAGTTTACATCTAATATAATATAGTGACAACTTTATCCACATAGATGTGGAACAGTAATAATGTACTCAGAGGAATAATAAGAGAACTAGTATACATAAGTTGTGTTTCCAATTTACTTGATAAGCAAATTAGAGAGTAAAACTATTTACCTTCGGAATCAGTCAGGTGAAAATATAGAGAGAGACAGCTCTTGGCATGGGGTAAGGAAGTGGGGGAAGAAACAGGAGCAGTGTCCTATGAAACAAAAGCAATGCATTATGGACAAAGCAATCAAAAGGCAGAGATGGCTCGTTAAAGTTTCTGACATGTATACCTGCAAATGAGGGAGCAGAAGCACATGAAGAAAGCAGAATTCTGCTGTGCCATAATCTCCTTTTTGTCCCAGATCATGCCATTTGGTCTTGTTTGTTTCAGTCTTGCTGATTAAAAGCAACTAATCAACATGCCTTGTGCATCAATCCAAGTCATAATTAAATTTAAGGGATAGAATTATATTGAGGAAATGCATGCACTAACTTAGAGTACTTTGATTAAGAATGTGATTCCTGTGACAAAGGAAATGCATTTGTGAAGAGAGTCTTTCTTAGATGATGTGTTGTTGATCTATAGATAGAATACATCTTTCGATTTTTCAATTTATAGATGTGTATCTCATGTTTCCTTTTCCTTTCTTGGGAGAATATACAGGAGGAGGAAAAGCACTTCAAGACTTTCATGAGAGCTAACCTTTACCCCGATTTCCTAGCAATACACATGTAACAGAAAATGTTTCGGTTTGAAATATATAGTACATAGAGAAACAATCTCCCTTTCTTTTTCTCTCTCTCTCTTTTTCCCTCCTGTTTGCCTTTTGGTTCGATTGTGCTCTTGTCTCTCATTCTTTTGAACTCTTTATTTGGCCATGAGCGATTCTCCTTTTACACTTTTAAATAGGTCATTGAGGCCCCCTTAAAGAGAACTCAAGATTAGGTTGGCTCGAGCTCAATGTCTCTGACACACATGAGTTCAAATCCGAACACATTTCCAAGCTTTTAGATTGCACGTCCCTCTGCAAAAAAATTTTATAAAGGAAACTTTAAAACATATAGCTAAATCAATTAGCTTCAAGTGCTAACTTTCTATAATCAATTTTGAAGAGCAAGAATATACTTATTTGTTACCTTAAATGACTTCATACTTGTGATGGAATCACTAGGGAAGCCAATGGAGGAGCCTCCCCTACTACAAAGAAGTTCATCACATTAAATTTTAGTTTTGTACCACTAAATCCATGCTTACAATTAATTCTAAACCAATAGAACAAATTAAACATAGGTTAACTCCTCATTAAGGGAGGTTAAATCCATCTAATACATGTGCATTAGCACCCCAAAATGAAAGCTAGCATAAGATTGATACACCTTTCTCACTTTTGTTTTTTTTAGGGTTTTTGAAGCATTAATGAAATGAATCATGTGAGTGATTCACAATTAAAGCTATGATATTTAGTTAATTAAGCTACGAAGAGCCATGGTGGAAATCTAATTAACGGGCTAAAGAGAAGCATGGCATGGGAAGGCAATTCCCACCCTCATCATTGTGCACTCCATGGCTTCATTGAGAAGCCATGGCCAGCACAATTTCTTTTTCTCCATTTCTTTCGTATTTAAATAATTAATTAATAAGGATGAAAATAAATTAATTATAATTTTTTACAACTTTATATATCGTCCAATATATACTAAGTTGCTTGGTGCAATGATAAAATATTTAGAGGAGCATAAGAAGATCAGAATTATATACAGAGAGAAGGGATATATTGCAATGCGCGCCAGGGGTGCAGACCTGAGGGGCGGCCGAAATTTTACTAATTTTGAAAAATATCTACTTCTCCATGAAACAAATTTTTATTTCAAATGACTAAAAGAGGTAATAAAAGTATATATATATATATATATATATATATATATATATATAAAGGAAAAAAGGAGCACGGAAATCAAAGCATGGGATCCTATTATCCTAAATAAAGTTGAGTTTATGCATGTCAAGACTATGACGCAATATGTCATGACTTTTGATCATTTAATATATATGCATTTTTCATGTTTTTAATGAAATTTATGGCATGAACAACGAAGAAAAAATAATAATAAATTAACAAAAAAAATATGAATTAATTAATCACCTCGCTGGATTATTGCTCCAAAAGTCATTAAGAGTGGCTCCGTGATGTGCTCTTACTCTTTGCGTGCTTGGATTAATTTCCGGCAAATTGTCATCGCATATTTCTCCATTCGACCCGTTCTCAAATCCATCAGATTGCCCTACAATTTATGCAATAAAAAATAAAATCAAACAAAAGAATTAATTAAAGATAAATAACGAAGACAATGTAGATATCTAACACTCGGAGAAAAAAAAAACAGAAAGAAATTATATATAATTTAATATCTATTTTTTACATTAACATTAAAGTACCTGAAGAAACTAGTGTCGTGTCAGTGTTCTTCACGGTTCGATACATCTACAAATTCACCGTGCATTATTAGAAATGCATGATTAATTAATTTTTATAAACATGTTAATAATTGTTAATATTTTATCACCTGCAAGTGAGATTTGACATGGGCCAGGGTGAGATCCTTCACATCCATGAGCTCCAACACCGATTTCGGCGTCGCTCCTATTATTATTTTTCATGCGAAAAAAGAAATTAGTAATATTTTATCTCATAAAATAAAATGACTTTTAATTTTTAAATATAATTATTTAATTGACCCAGGTAATACAACTTTGATATATTTGTACGAAGAATTTGAAAATAATAATTTCTCTAACCAGGATCAACTGGATAATAAGTAAGTGTACAAATTCATATTTATCCAATATTGAAAATGTATTTGATCTGATAATTTATCACGAGAAATTAATCATCTTTGAATATTGTAATTTAATTTTTATATAAATTTTATTTATAAAAAATAACAATAAAATCTTCACAAATATAATGCTAAATCTCAATTTCTCACAGAAAGCTTTTTTTTTTTTTTTGAGAAAGTGGAACTGAATAAGAAATTCCATTGTTTATTCGTCTATCAGAATCAGCGAGCTACTATCAATTGCTAATTTACTTTCCAAAACTTAATTTAATTCTATAAAATTATTTATTCATGTTTAGAAATGTTAATTCTTGCGATCCTACAAAGTAGACTAATTAAAAAGTAAAAGGAAAAAGAGAATATTTGATAGAAAAGTGAACGAAATGAATAGCCTTTAATCATTAGAATTCTCATTACTAAATAAATTACACTGAATTGATTTAATATATCAGTCGGTTATTAAGATGAATTCATTGATCTAGATTTTTGATAAAAAAAAACTTTAAAAATCTTTGAGCTCATGTAATTCCAAAATCCTAACTCGTTAGGAGTCAATCGACTTCTCCATGGATACATCAAATAATAAGTTTAGCAATTGAGCGATGATTGACATCCAAAAATTAAGCATAGTAAATTTAAGAGGTGCTTGGTAGATGGATTTAAGAGATTGGAATGGGAATGAAATTAGTTTCATTCCCATATCTGATGCTTAATAGAAGGAAATCGGAATTAATGTATGATTTTGATCCCCTTATTTAGATAACCTACTCCCCCCTCGGTTATAACTAAATTCATTTCCCTCTTCGTTTTTTTTTCTTGTCGCAAACCACAAAGCCCTCGCCGCATCGTCTCACCTCCCCGTCGCGCGCGTCTCCCCTCCTTCTCCTGGCGCCGCGCCGCGCTTCTCCCCCTCCCCATCTCGCATTGCCTCCTTCTCCCGGCGTCGCTTCCTTCTCCAGGCGCCACCCGCTTCTCCTCCCTCCTCACCTCGCGTCGCTCCTCCTCCAGGCGCCGCCTTTTTCTACCAGCGCTGCATCCTTCTCCCGGTGCCGTCTCTACTTCAACAGTTCCAGGTACGCCCATCCTTCTCCGGGCGCTGCATCATCCTCGTGCGCCTCCACCCCTGGATCCGACCTAAGATTTCTGCTTTATCTCTGCTCCTTGAATCAATGTTGATTTCTGCCGGCGGAATTTAGTTACCGAGCTAATTGAGTGTCGCCATGGACGATGGATCGCGAGCTGCCAACGACAGCACCTTCCCCAAAGCAGAGCGATCCAAATGCCGTGGCGGTCGCAAATCCAAGAAATGGGTCTGCAAGATCGTCCCCAGCATTGAAGGATGCGCCAAGCCACTCGACGTCGATCCCCCGATGAGCTTCCTCGACGGCCCCAGCCGCAAGCAGCAACAGCAGCAGAAGAAGAAGTGGTCTATCCGCGGCGACTGCAGCTGCCGCCGCCTCAGTAGTTGCCTCCTCTACGAGCATAAGCCCGGCGAGAAGACATCCAAGAAGCAGATTCCGACGGCAGAGGTCCACCTCAGAGACGCTGGCGCTATGTTTGACGAATTACCTACAAGGAAGAGTACAGACGTCGTCAATGTGGTTGTCAATGAGATGGTGATGGATCGAAGAAGCAAGCCTGCCGACCATGTGTTCGGCTCTTTGTCTCCAAGAAAACCAGTAGAGGGCAACACTAACTTGGCTATTGTTATATTTTAGATTTATAAAAATTAAACTAATAAAATTTATTTAATAAACTTTTTCATGTATTACTAAGGATAAAATTGTAAATTTTTTCTGATTCCCATTATTTTTTTATTCATACTAAGGAGCATCAATGGTAATTATACTTATTCCAGTATCTATACCAAGCATCATCAATTCAGTAATCATTTTCATTATTATTAATTTTTCAATTAAAATTTATTATCATTTTCATTACCGAATATATAACAAACGCCCCTTAACAATCAATTAGTGCAATCAACTGTCCAGGTATCAATTAATTGCCCATGCGTGGATGTTTCATTTCGGAAACTTGCTCTCTCTCGTCGTATCAAAAGCCATAACCTCATTTAGCACACACTACACACTCATCGACAAATAAAATAATAAAGTTTGTCAGTGCTAACGAATACTGATCGGATTAACTCCTAAACCTAATAAATACACCTAAACCTAATAAACACACACACTAAAAAAAACAAAAAAAATTAAATTATATATATTTTTGATAATTGATATTTAATTTTTTGAATTATTAATTCTGAGATTACTTATCCTCGGCAGATAGTTGTTTTTTTTTTGAGATATATTGAGATGAACTATTGAGAATTGAGATCTACAGCTCACATTGCCATCACTACTGCTGCAGTATTCCAAACTGCAACAGAGTCAACCAAGAAGCCAAATCAACTATAATATTTCCCTTTTTCCTGTCCTTGATTTTCTTTTTCTTTTTTCATGAAAAAATTATTTAATTAATTATTTTTAAATCTTTTTCAAATCAATACCAATAATAGTCAATTATTACACCTCTCACTGAAGTGTCATTTTCTTGCTCAAAAATATTAAATTCCACATTAATTATTTGTCACTCCACATTCTCGTCCTCCTCCTCCTCCTCCTCCTCCTCTTATATCTTTTATCGTCTTCCCCCTCTCTTTTCTTTACCTTCTTCCTCAACCAACAACATCATTTACTCCTCCTCCTCCTCCTCCTCCGCCGCCGATTAATTCTCCACCACCACATCACAAACCCTAAAACCCCAAATTCAAGATCTAAGAGACAGAGGAACAGAGGTTTGAGATCCATCATTGGCGACGACGACAACAAATTAAATGGAGCTTTTCCCTGACTTATCTCTCCAAATCAGTCCTCCAAGCTCCACCTCTCGACCTTCAACTCGGAAGAACCCTAATCTCGTCGATCAGAGCTTTGAGCTAGAGTTTTGGAGAAGGCCACCACCCACCGCCGCCGACCACCGAGATGCAACTATTGATTTAGATCTCTCGTCGCCAAGCTCGAATAGTACTGGTAGTAGTAATCGTAAGCATCACAATCTCCACCTTCATCCCTATTCTCACCTATTTCCCCACCGACAAGGAGGAGTAGACGGCGGAGGCGGTGGCGGTGGTGGAGGAGGTTATGTGGATAGTAAGCCCATAAAGGGGATCCCTATCTACCACAACCCTCCACCTTCCTTTTCTCTCCTGGCGCTCCAACGCCGACCATTGTGCAAGGCCTCGTCCTCCAACAACTTCGCCGCCTCGCGATTAGGGTTCGCCCCGAGATCATCGGCGATGAGAATGCCCCTCGTGATTACCAGGCGAGGCGGCGCTAGGGCACCGAGGATGCGGTGGACTACGACACTCCACGCCCGGTTCGTGCACGCGGTCGAGTTGCTCGGAGGCCACGAGAGTACGTACGATTATCATATACTTTTCTTTTATTTTTATACTTGTATATATACGCTAGTATTTCTAATAATATACTGTATTCGATTATAATGA
>JAGFNQ010009477.1:0-32056 GCA_024364735.1 Boesenbergia rotunda
TTTAATCATTTTGATCTCTACAAAGATGTTAGCGGCAGCGGAAATAATATGCAAAAGAAATAACAATGCTAACAAAGTTCTTTTACTTGGTATCCACCTAGATGTGTGACTAATCCAAGTATCCACGTTACGAGCACCACCTTTTCACTATCGAAAAGTCTCCTTGAGGTGGAGAACCTTTACAGCAAAGCTTCCTCTTTATAGATGCAGAAATATGATGGAGGAAGCAAAGATCACTCTACAATTGGGCAGCACTTCGTTACTGTACGGAACTGTACATACACGTGTAACGAGGAGCTCCTTTTATAGGTGAAAAGGATAGATTCGCAGTCTGTCCAGCACCGTACCAGTCGACTGCCCCGAGGGCAGTCGACTGGCCCAGCAATAAATGCTGGCCAACGGCTAGTTTCGGGGTATACCAGTCGACTGCCCCAAGGCCAGTCGACTGGTCTGGGGCAGTCGACTGGTCCGAAGCTGCGAACTTTCTGTGGGTTTTGGTAGTCGACTGCCTCTGGGTCAGTCGACTGCCCTGCCTCCCAGCTCAGCTCCAGCCACTCCGAACCTTCTCCTTCGCGTATGCCTTCAGGTCTGCTCCCTTAGCTCGCCCCTTGAAGTCCTCTTCCTCTGGCTATCGTCCCTCGGATGCGCACGCAAGCCTTCCCTTGGCCTGCCTCCATGCCACCCTTCACGTGTTCCCTTTGAAGTCCACTTCCCGGCTTGCCCTTGGAGCTCTCCTCCCTCGGCTCTCGTCCCTCGGATAGGTCCACTAAGTGTGATTCTCCAAGTCCTACAAACTCAATTACACATATCAAATACAACATAACACTCTGACTTTAAACATATTTGCCCACACATCAAAACCCTGATCTTCCAATCATTTAAGGGTCGATTGCCTCAACAATCTCCCCTTTTTGATGCGTGACAATATGTTTAAGTTAGAGATAAATAGCAGTAGCAAAAGCAACAACAATAGATAGCAATTGAAAAAGTATAAGACATAGTAACCCTAAGAGGCAACCTCCCCCTTAATCTATCTCTTCTCCCCATTTTCAATTCTAATCTAAATCCAAGTTAAGTTTCCACTTAATAACAACAATGTTAAAATATAAGACATATCATAACCTAAGAGGTACCTCCCCCTTAATCCATGTCTTCTCTATTTTGACATTTAAATTCTAAGTCAAATTCTAAGTTAGAAAGAAACCTTAAACCATCCATTTCAAGTTAAAATTCTAACTTAAATCACCCATTCTCCCCCTTTGACACCATAAAAAAGATTGCCTCGAGCAACCCAAACCTATGACATCATATGTGAGAATAATTTATTTCTGAATTTTCTCACAACAGCTGAAAATAGCTGTGCCAGTCGACTACCCATAGGGCAGTCGACTGATACGCTATCAGTTTGAAATTTCAGCTTTTCTGTCGAATTTCAGAAACTCCTAGAAAATTCCAAAAATTGTAAAATTTTGCATACATGTTTGAAATGTTATACTCTATCAGGGAAAAATATTAAATCATATAAAATTTCAAACATGCATGACTTTTGATAAAAATCCAAAAGTTTTGAAAACAACTACATTTTGTATCAAACTTTGAAACTAATTTTGCAAATATATGACTTTTGAAAACATGACACAGTATGTAGAACATAAAATGGTTTTCAAAGTTTTAAAATGTCCAACTATGAATTTTAGCAAGGTGTCTATTGATTAAACACTTGCCTCCCCCATAGTTGGTCTAGTTTTGATATTTTGATACTTTTAATGGTTCAACAATGTGCCACAAGCACAAGTGAGCCAAATGTATCACCCTAATGGATCAAGCACCCTTTTTCAAAACTAATGTCTCCAAGTTCATCCTATACTTCCACAAAACACATTCCAAGGCCTCTTCTTAAGGATGTAAACTATAATTCGGGAAGAAGCTTGGTAAAAATGTCGGCTAGGTTCGACTTTGATTCAACATAGTGTAATTCTATGTCTCCCCTTGCCACATGGTCTCTAATGAAGTGATGTTTCACTTCAATGTGTTTTGTTCTAGAATGGTGAACCGGATTTTTAGTTAAATTGATTGTGCTTACATTATCACACAATACTTTGACCTTGGTGTAATGTAGCTCATAGTCCTCTAAGGTGTGCATGATCTAAAGGAGTTGGGAAACACATCCACCCATTGCCACATATTCTGCCTCCGTTGTTGATAGAGCAACGCATGGTTGTTTCCTACTACTCCAACTAACTAAAGAAGACCCAAGGAATTGACACCCTCTACTTGTACTCTTCCTATCTAACTTACAACCGGCATAGTCCGAGTCGGTGTATCCAATTAGATCAACACTAGGGGTTCTAGAATACCAAAGTCCGACATTTAGGGTCTCTTTCACATACCTTAGGATCCTCTTGACTACAATTAAATGGGACTCTTTGGCACAAGATTGGTACCTTGCACACATACCTACCGTAAAAAGTATGTCGGGTCTACTAACGGTTAGGTATAGGAGGCTACCAATCATGCTCCTATATTGTTTAGAGTCTATCATTTTCCCTTCAATGTCACTATCCATTTTCACATTAGTTCCTATGGGTGTAAATGCTTCCTTAGCATTTTCTAAACCAAATTTCTTTAACATCTCCTTAGCATATTTGGTTTGAAATACATGTGTACCTTCATTCGTTTGCTTAACTTGAAGTGCTAAGAAAAAGGTTAGCTCTCCTACAAGACTCATCTCAAATTCATCTTCCATACACTTGATGAATTCTTGTAGGAAGTCATATTTGTTGACCCAAAAATGATATCGTCTACATAGACTTGGGCAACAAATATATCCTTATCCTTAGATTTTAGGAACAATGTAGGGTCAATTGTTCCTCTCCTAAACCCCTTAGACACTAGAAATGAGGAAAGCCTCTCATACAAGCCCGGGGAGCTTGTTTCAATCCATATAAGACTTTCCTTAATTTGAATACATGTCTTGGATAGTTGGGGTTCTCAAACCCGGGGGGTTGTTCTACATAAACCTCTTCCTTAATGATTCCATTTAGGAATGCCGACTTCACATCCATTTGGTGAAGTGTGAAACCCATGTGAGCGGCATAGGCTAGTAGAATTCTAATTGATTCTAACCTAGCTACGGGGGCATAGGTCTCATCATAATCTAATCCCTCAACTTGGTTAAACCCCCTAGCTACCAATCTAGCCTTGTTCCTAGTGATTTTACCTTGGTCGTCTAGTTTGTTCCTAAAGACCCATCTCGTGGTTACAATGGTACAATCAGTGAGCCTAGGAACTAACTCCCAAACTTCACTCCTCTCAAATTGGTTTAGCTCTTCTTGCATGGCCAAAACCCAATCAGCATCTCCCAATGCTTCATCAATGGTCTTGGGTTCGAATTGGGAGATTAGAGCTATTTGACTAGTTTGATCCCTAAAGTAGGACCTAGTCCTTACTCCTTGATTTACATCACCCACAATTTGGTCAATAGGATGATCATGGTGATGTCTCAAGGGCCTAGAGGTTGTAGGTTCATTTACTCCTTCTTCCTCATCCTCTAGTGTGTTTCTTACTCCCCTTGATCATTGCCCTCCAAGTGTAGGTCTTGGATTCTTTGGACAAGGGGTTGGACCTCTTCTATATCCTTACCAATAGAAGCTTTTCTAGGGTAGGTACTAGTGGTTTCATCAAATTTGACATTAGAGGACTCCTCAATTACTTTTGTCCTCTTGTTGTACACTCTATAGCCCCTACTAGTCAATGAGTACCCTACTAGAATTCCCTCATCGGCTTTTGACTCAAATTTTCTTAGGTTGTCTTTGGTATTTAAGATGTAAACTTTATATCCAAAGACCCTAAAATAGTGGACTTGGGGTACCCTTCCATTCCAAAGTTCAAAGGGTGTTTTTCCTAAAAATATATGTACCAACACCCGATTTTGGATATAGCAAGCGGTGTTAACCGCTTCGGCCCAAAAGTAGTTAGGAAGGGAATATGCATTAAGCATAGTCCTAGCAGCTTCTTGTAGGGCTCGATTTTTCCTCTCAACTACCTCATTTTGTTGAGGAGTCCTTGGGCATGAAAACTCATGCTTGTACCCATTTTCAACACAGAATTATGTGAAGCTAGCGTTTGGGAACTCCTCACCATGGTCACTCCTAATTCGGTTTATTTTGATGTTCTTTTCGTTTTCTACCCTTTTACTAAATCCTATAAAGATATCTATGGTATCATCCTTATGTTTCAAGAAATAGACCCAAGTAAACCTAGAAAAGTCATCTACTATCACTAAGCAATACTTACTCCCTACAAGTGATGAAGTACTATGACAATCAAACAAGTCTATATGCAAGAGTTCTAAAGGTAATGAGGTGGTAATTAGAGTTTTACCTCTGTGTGATGCTTTTGATTGCTTACCCTCTTGGCATGCATCACACAACTTGGTCTTCTCATACTTGATCATTGGGAGCCCCTTCACCAATTCTTCCTTGACCACTCTTGCAATGTTCCTCATGTTGACATGTTCAAGTCTTCGGTGCCACAACCACCCTTCTTCTTCTTTAGACATGAGACACTTAACAACATTGTTAGTAGCATAAGATAGATCAAGATAATATAAGTTTGTCTCTCTAAACCCTTCTAATATGATAGTGTTTGATTCACTGTCTTATTACACATTTCTTAGCATGAAATTCTACTCTAAAATCGACATCACATAGTTGACTCACACTTAATAAATTAAACTTCATATCCTTAATTAAAAGTACTTTATGAATCGAAATAGTGGGAGATACCCTCAATTGTGCCCCTACCAATGATCCTCAACTTTCCACTATTTCCAAAGGAGATCGTCCCTTCTCTTAGGTAGCTAATAGTGGTGAACTTGCTCACATCCCCGGTCATGTGTCTTGAGCATCCATTATCTACTATCCACAAAGTTGAGGCCTCCTTCACCTTTACCTAGACAACATGGAAAACATACTCTTTTGGTACTCATATTTTTGATCCATAAGCATCATTTAGAAATTTCTTAGGTACCCGTGCCTTCTTGGTGGTTCCCCTAGCCCCTAGTCTCCTAGATGCACCAATCCTACCGGTAAGTGAGACAAATGCTACTTCCTTGATCTTAGGTCTATAACCCAACCCAGCCTTGTTGTATACAACCCTATGACTGTTGATGATCATATCAAGGTTACTTGATCCTACTTGGAATTTCCTAAGGGCCTTTGTGAGATCATCTACTTGTTTCCTTAACTCCTTATTTTAATTTTCAATATGTGAAACATGTGAAGAGGTAGAGCTAGCATGCAAATCTTTAAGTTTAATAGCTTCTACTCTAAGCATGACAATTTCTTCCTTAAGATCCTTAATTCTACTTCTAGCCTTAGCTAAATACATGTTCGTGCTAGAAATAATTTTCACTAAGGTAGAGGAGGGTAAGTGGTATACCTCACTTACCGAAGCTTCTGACTCTGATGATGATGAAGTGGAGGAGCTCTCATCTTCACTGCTTGAGCTTCGTTCATCGTCTGATGAGTCTGAGTCATCTTGTGCCATAAGAGCGAAGTGAGAGACTTGCTCTTCTTCTTCCTCTGAGGATGAGGGATCGTCCCAAGTCGCCTTGAGGTTCGTGGCACTCTTCTCTTTTCCCTTTGACTTCTTCTTGTCACTCTTCTTCTTCTCTTCCTTCTTGTCCTCCCTTTTCTTCAACTGGGGGGCACTCGTTCTTCATATGTCCTTCTTGGTGACAGTTATAGCATATGATGTCCTTGGCCTTACCCTTACCTTTGGCCCTTTTCCTAGCATATGACTTGTTAGAAAAACTTTTAAATGCTTTACGAAATTTCCTTACCATAAAAGCCTCCTGGTCATTGTCTATAGAGTCGCTTGACTCCTCTGAGTCCGATGACGATGAGTAGATCACCTTCTTCTTTTCCTTTCTCCTCTTCTTCTCCTTTTCTGCAACAAAAGCAATACATTTCTCTTTTGCCGAAATGTTAGCTTGCTCGTGCAGTTCAAATTCACAAAATAGATCGTCTAATTTAACTAAAGATAAGTCCCTTGATACCTTGTAAGCATCAACCATGGATGCCCACAGGGTGGTTCTCGAGAAGGCTTGTAAGACATACCTGACGATGTCCCGATTTTCAATTTTCTCTCCAATCACATGGAGCTCGTTTATTACTTCCTTTACCCTTCCATGTAGCTGACTGACTGTCTCGTTGCTCTTCATGGAGAGGGATTGCAATTGGGCCACCAACAAGTCCTTCTTGGCTCTTCTGGACTCGTTTAACCCCTCGTTTAGTTCAACTAACTTGTCCCATAGCTCCTTGGCGCTCTTGAACGACCCCACCTTGTTCAGTTAGTCCTTGGAGAGCCCACATTGCAGTGTGGTGGTGGCCTTGGCATTTGACTGCGCCCTCTTCATCACCTCCTTTGACCATGTTCTCATAGGTGTAGGGTCTCCTCCTTCATCGACGGGCGCCTCGAAGCTATCTGCAACACTTATCCAAGTTTCAATATCATTCATGAGATAGTATTGCATACTACCTTTCCAGTACGCGAAGTCATTGCCGTCGAAAAATGGTGGTCATGCGGTGGAGTATCCCTCTTGAAACGCCATTACAATTGTTCCGGTTGACTGTTAGATCTTCCGAAACGCACCTGCTCAGATACCAACTGAAGGATCGATGTAGGCGTGCAGAGGGGGGGTGGATGCACTTTCTTTGATCGTTTTGATCTCTACAAAGATGTTAGCGCAGCGGAAATAATATGCTGAAGAAATAACAATGCTAACAAAGTTCTTTTACTTGGTATCCACCCAGATGGGTGACTAATCCAAGGATCCACGCTACGAGCACCACTTTTCACTATCGAAAAGTCTTCTTGAGGTAGAGAAACCTTTATAGCAAAAGCTTCTTCTTTACATATGCAGAAATATGATGGAGGAAGTAAAGATCACTCTAAAATTGGGCAACACTTCGTTACTGTACGGAACTGTACATACACGTGTAACGAGGAGCTCCTTTTATAAGTGAAAAGGACAGATTCGCAGTCTGTCCAGCCCCGTACCAGCCGACTGCCCCGAGGGCAGTCGATTGGCCCAGCAATAAATGCTGGCCAACGGCTAGCAAACAACTAGCCAACGGCTAGTTTCGAGGTATACCAGTCGACTGCCCCAAGGCCAGTCGACTGGTCCGAAGCTGCGAACTTTCTGTGGGTTTTGGCAGTCGACTGCCTCTGGGCCAGTCGACTGCCCTGCCTCCCAGCTCAGCTCCAGCCACTCCGAACCTTCTCCTTCGCGTGTGCCTTCAGGTCAGCTCCCTTGGCTCGCCCCTTGAAGTCCTCTTCCTCTGGCTATCGTCCCTCGGATGCGCACGCAAGCCTTCCCTTGGCTTGCCTCCATGCCACCCTTCACGTGTGTCCTTTGAAGTCCACTTCCCGGCTTGCCCTTAGAGCTCTCCTCCCTCGGCTCTCGTCCCTCGGATAGGTCCACTAAGTGTGATTATCCAAGTCCTGCAAACTCAATCACACATATCAAATACAACATAACACTATAACTTTAAACATATTTGCCCACACATCAAAACTCTGATCTTCCAATCATTTAAGGGTCGATTGCCTCAACAATCAAGACCTAATACAAGAGCTCGAAGTTCTTACCATCACGTGGTGGCGAGGATGCCCGAGATGTGTAGACCTGGTCGTGGTACCGAGTATGCCCGATCAGGAGTAGCCGAAGACCCTACCATCTCATGATGCCGAGGATGCCCGAGATGCATAGACTTGACCGTGGTGCCGAGGATACCCGAGATGCGTAGACCTGACCGTGTTGCTGAGGATGCCCGACCAGGAGCAGGCGAAGATCCTACCATCTCGTGGTGTCGAGGATGCCCGAGATGCGTAGACTTGGTCGTGGTGCCGAGGATGCCCGACCAGGAGCAGCTGAAGACTCTACTATCTCGTGGTGCCAAGGATGCCCAAGATGTGTAGACCTGATCGTGGTGCCAAGGATGCCCGATCAGGAGTAGCCGAAGACCCTACCATCTCGTGGTGCCGAGGATGCCCGGCCAAGAGCAGGCGAAGATCTTACCATCTCGTGGTGCCGAGGATACCCGAGATGTGTAGACCTGGTCATGGTGCCGAGGACGCCCGACCAGGAGTAGCCTAAGCCCCTACCATCTCGTGGTGCCGAGGATGCCCGAGATGAGTAGACATGGCCGTGGTGCCGAGGATGTTTGGCCTGGAGAAGGTGAAGATCTTACCATCTCGTGGTGCCGAGGATGCCCGAGATGTGTAGACCTGGTCATGGTGCCGAGGATGTCCGACTAGGAGCAGCCAAAGACCCTACCATCTCATGGTGCTGAGGATGCTCGAGATCTATAGACCTGACTATGATGCCGAGGATGCCCGGTCAGGAGTAGATGAAGATCTTACCATCTCGTGGTGCCGAGGATGCCCGAGATGTGTAGACCTGGTCATGGTGCTGAGGATGCCTGACTAGGAGCAGTCAAAGACCCTACCATCTCATGGTGCTGAGGATGCTCGAGATCCGTAGACCTGGCTGTGGTGCCGAGGATGCCCGGTCAGGAGCAGGCGAAGATCTTAACATCTCGTGGTGCCGACGATGCCTGAGATGTGTAGACCTGGTCATGGTGCTAAGGATGCCCGACCAGGATTAACCTAAGCCCTTACCATCTCGTGATGCCGAAGATACCCGAGATGAGTAGACCTGACCGTGGTTCTGAGGATGCCCGACCAGGAGTAGGCTATGACCTTACCATCTCGTGGTGCCGAGGATGCCCGAGATGTGTAGACTTGGTCGTGGTGCCGAGGATGCCCGAGATGAGTAGACCTGACCGTGGTGCCGAGGATGCCCGGCCAAGAGCAGGCTAAGACCTTACCATCTCGTGGTACCGAGGATGCCCGACCAGGAGTAGCCTAAGCGCCTACCATCTCAAGGCGCCGAGGAGTCCAAGATGAATAGATCGGGGCATGATACTGAGGAATTACTGCCAGGAACAACCCGGACTTGTACCATCTGGATGTGTTGACAACACCCGAAATATATTAGCCTGGACGAGATGTTGAACAGGCCAAGTCCTGTCCTTGCCCACGCAGGCGAATAGCAACGCATTAATTCCTCGTCTCTCCCTTGATGTTAGACTTCACGCGAGTTGAGGAGTTTATACGAGAGAATAAGCAAAGAGTGACACACAGCATACATGCAATTCATGAGATAGAAGATAGAATGAAAGTGGGGCAGAAGACAAATATATTCATATATTCCATTCAAAATTGGAGTACATTTAGTCAAGAAAGAGACAGAAGACAAATACATTTTATTCAAATTTGGAGTACAGAAGAAAATGGTACAAAAGATGAAAGTATTTCATTCAAAATGTTAGATTACATTTAAAGTACCTTCGAAAGCAAAAAATAAAACACAAAATACAAAAGATAAATAACAACACAAATTTGAAAAGAGCCCTACAACTCTTTGTTCTTCACCGGAAGCTCATCCTAAACCTGACCGACGCTCAAAAACCTCAGGTCAACCACTGGCTTCAACACTTTGGCTCTCAGAAGTTGTTGGATGACCCCATTAAAACCCTATTTCAGATGCTTCAGGACTTGTCCAGCTAAAATATCGCCAAATTCCTCGGACTGGAGAAACCAGACCTTGAATGCGAGATCGGTATCTGTCTGCCGGGACTCTTCGTCAACTTTGTATTTATGCAGTTCTTCTAAAACTTCGTCCCAAGTAGTCTTCAGTTTGACCACCTCAGAGGACGTCTATCTTGGACTGACAGTGCTTCCTTGAGCCACTCTAAGGTGGTCGAGAGTTTCGAGATGGTTTGACCGAGGTCCTTCTGAAGGTCGGATACGTGAACAGCAGTAGCTTCAATCACGATCTCTTTCTCTGCTAGCGGATGCGCCTGCTCCTGAATCCGACCATTCAGGGCCTCGGCGGATGACTCCAAGAGGTGGACGTCTCCTGATAGCTTCTTCTCCAAGGCTTGGAGTCGGCCCTGCTCCTGAGTCAAGCGACTCACTTCCTCGGAGAGGGTTGTTGCCCTCTCTGATAGCAGTTGCTCCCGGTGGCGAGTGCTGAGTAGGGATGCTTCCGAGGCTTGCAGGGCATCCAAGCAGTGGTCTACCTTGGCACGCAGACCCCTACTAACCTCCAGTTGCATCCGACCCCCTCCTGAGCTCGGAAGGCCTCCGCCTCCAGTTCTGCCACCTGCTGGCGCAGGGATTTGGTCTCTTGCTTGGGAGACATCCGCCGACCCAAGAGGAGACACTCAGAAGTGGCCTGACACAAGAAAAATAAGGGTAAGAAGGAAAAAATGAAATAAAATAAATATACCGAGAAGCTTATCTTTAATAGTGACTCATACAAACTAGTGATCACCCTAGCTAAAGGCACCTCACTGAGGGATGTGATGTGCTCTTCAGCGCACCCCCGCATGGCTTCCCGGCTCCAGGGGGATGGTATTCCGGAAGTAGCCCCCGAGTCGTGACGAAGGAGTGGTAGGAGGCGCAGTGGGGAAGCAGGTACACTTGAGGGGCTGGGCGCGCCATCATCGGTGCTGGAGGACACTTCATCGGTCGGATACTTCCCCTTTGGCAGTTCCTTAATCTGGACTAGTTGGAAGCCCCAGTCGTTGCCTTCTCGACTGCTTTTACCTTCCGACGCAGGCGGGCATTGGTGAGTCCGGGTTCATCTGGTCTCGCCCTCTTGCCCTTGGGGTTGCTGAAGGCCTCGGGGGCTCTGGAACTGACCTCGGCCTCACCCTTCGGCTCCGCAATAGTTGGTGTCGCCCTCCGGTAGCGCTTGGAGAGGGGAAAAGAATCCTCCTCCTCCTCAGTCGCTCTGGTCTAGCGGGTCCTTTTCCTTGGAGGAGTCGGAGGGGCCGCAGGTTTCCAACGGCGGGCTTGTGGCTTGCTCTCCTCCTCCTCTCCCTCCTCAGCAGGCAAGATGAGGCGCAGTTATCTGATAGGTGGCGGGCCTACTTTGCCAGTCAGCTCTGTCGCTAACACCGAAGCCTGAACCAACAGTTCCTTGTCGCCACCTCCCTCCTCAGAAGGAACAGGAGATAGGGGGTTTCGTGAACGATAGATGACTTGGTAGTGGTCAACTCCTCGCCTGGAATCTGCTCGGAGCCCTTGGAAGACTTGACCGCGGAGGGTAGGGAAGTTGGAGGAGGAGCCAAAGCCTGTTTATCCGCAAGCTCCCACTTAAGAAGCTTGCTCATGGCTCGGGAGAGCATAATGTTCTCTGTAACACAAACAACAAAATGCCAGTTGGTATAAATAAGTAATAAATAAAACAGTGCACTTACGGAGGTCGGGGTTAAGAAGGGTAACTTTGGGGTTTAGCCCAATCCAATACAGAAGCTCCTCGCATGAAACCAGGTCGAGTCCATGGAACTCCATCCTGGCCAAAATGCTCCTGGACCGCTGGTACCGAGGATCTCAAGAGAAATCACCCAGGTCTGGAGAAGAAGGTAAATCTTCATGCCAACGTAACGGACATAACGGGCGCTCAACGAGTTGGATAAAAAAAAAGCGCTTCTTCCATCCTTTATGGGAGGAACGGAGATTACTGATGAATTTATGGCTCGGACGGGCGGTGAAACTGAAGGCTCCCCTAGACACTAAGTTTGGAAAGAAAAAATAGTGGAAGGAACGGAGGGTTAAGGGAATATTGAATAATTTGAAAAGGATGAATGCCCTGCCCATCTGGGCGAAGGCATTTGGGTCCATCTAATGCAAGGGCACATTGAAATATTTGGAGATGACCATGAAGAAGGGAGAGACTGAAAAACGTAGGTCAAACTCCGTCTATCCTAAGAAGAAAGTGTAAAATCCTAAGGGGCTCTATGTTGGGACCGGGTGCATGTCGACAAGGATACGAGTTTGTAAAATTCAAAATTTTTACGTGCAGCGGAAGAGTTTGCATAAAATAATTTCCTAAATTATTTTAACTTCGTATCTAGCATGCAACCTTACATTGTGTTGACATAATCATAAAATAAAACTTTGCGGAAAAGTAAACAAATTTACCAAGTACCTCTCGTAACTCGAAGTAAGGGACGAGATCCAACCGTAGCGTCCCTTGGAAGCTCCGCCTCTATTCGCGTCCACGCCGAGTTCTCTTCGGGATGACTTCGCAAAGTCACGAGTTTTGTGCCGACGAGAACTACTAGATTCTCGGAAGGCACAACTAGAAGAATAAGAGAAAATAATGGAAAACTAACCAACGAAGTAACGGAATCGAATTCCGAGAAGAGAGGAGTCGCTATCCGCTTCTTCTTCTTCGTGTTCGGGTTCTCCTTCTTCTTGATAGCTCACGCCAACTTCACCTTGGATGTAGGTTGGGTGCGCCGGCCCTAAACCACAAGGTTGGGCGCCGGCCCTAGGCAAGAGAGGGAGAGGGAGAGGAGAAGAGAGATTAAGAGAGAGAGGGAGAGAATAATTAATCTCTTAATTGGAATAAGGGCTAGCCTTTGGTTCCTTTATATAGTAGCAACTCCTTTGCTAAGTCTCCCTCTAAACCGAATTAACGGAATTAGTTATAAGAAATTTATCTTATAAATTTTCTTATTAATTATTCCGTTTTAAACCGAGTCTTTATTATAAACTAATTTATAATAAAACTAATTCTTCTTCTCTTTAAATTATGGAATAAATTTTTTTTATAAGAAATTTATAAACTTTCTTATTATGGAAAAATCAATTCATAATTGATTTTATAAAATTAAAATAAACCAATTCATGGATTATTTTAATCTTCCATAAAAGAATAAATTTCTATAAATTTTATTTATATAAATTTCTTTATACAAATTTATTTATCCATAATTTATAAAACAAATCGCACTAGATTTATTTTATTAATTAAACCAAAATTAATTGGTTTTCTCCTCTTATTGTGGCCGGCCACCAAAGGGGGTTTTGACACCCTCTTTGGCCGGCCAAACCAACCCCGAAAAGCCGCGAATTAAACTCATTTAATTCGCCCAAAAAGCCTTCAAAAGACTTAGCTATTTTTAGCTTCCATTGCGCCTCTGACTAACTCAGATTCGACTTATTTCTCTTGATCGGAAAATCTAATTTTCAACTCGTTTTAAATCCCTCGGATTACTCGTAGTGCGTGTGACTAAATAGGCTTTCGATTTATGTTGGCCGTCTATAATTAACCCATTAATTATAGAACGATCATGAGTGGCACCTAGTAGTACATCATGATCCCCAATTAATCGAAAGATCAACGGTTTGACCTCAGAAGAAATTATTCTGAAACCCTTCAGCAGCTCTAATGAATCGTGCCCCATTCCCTTCACCACCTTATACCCACTTGGTTCAGGACACGGTCTATGGTGTCAGTCCCCACTAGGCTGACTACGTCACACCTAGCCCAAGTAGTGTCTTTCTCGTCCATTGGATTTCTAATTACTCTCATGTATTTTAGAGACTCGCACTCTAAACATGATATACTCTGGCCAGAGATTTCTGAGTAACAATCAGACGATAGGCCTGGGTATACATCTCCTCGCAAGGAGTGGTGAATCCTTTGTAGGCTGTTCAAACATCTTCGGGCACTTCGGCTTATACCCAACCATCCCGGGTCCACACCTCCTTGGAGATGCTTGCTTAAGATGTTAAAGTATAAGTCTCCATGACCAAGATGACTTGAACACCGCAAGTCAAAGGAACATCGCACTTAAGCCGCAGTAAGAACTTCATTGACATATCTACATGTAGATTCCCATATGAAGTCTTACAGCTAGTCACTCCAATGAACTAGTTCCCTTAACTAGCATCCATGTTTATCTCCGAACATCCCAATGTCACCAGCTAGTGAGAATCAGCTGATTAGAGAATAACCCATGCTAGTCTCAACAGAATTGATAGTGCCCGTTTTTATCAATTCATCGACTAGGGATAATTTCAATACTTCACAATTGCACATTAGAGATAATCACTAGTTGTGATCCCATCACAAACTCTCTTATGCTGTGAGTTGTATTGCGGACATTCAGTAGATGAGTTTAAGATCCCAATCAAATACACAAAACATGTATACTCAAATAGTGAATTATCATTTATTAAAATAAATGTTTACATCATAAGGCGATTGCCTTAGGACACTTCACTCATATCACTAACAAACTCCCACTTGGCCTAATGCCAATCGCTACGGTATCCAATACCACAGGCTCTAACATGACCCTCAAACTTGTTTTGAGGCAAGACCTTAGTTAAAGGATCCACTATATTCCTTTCAGTGGGAACTCTCTCAATTTGTATGTCATTCCTACTTATAATCTCTCTGATCAGATGATAGCGTCGAAGCACGTGTTTGGATCGCTGATGAGACCTTGGTTCCTTCGCTTGTGCAATAGCTCCATTGTTGTCGCAGTATACCGGCACTGCTTCATCAATGGTTGGAACCACGCCAAGTTCGGAGACAAACTTCTTGATCCAGACTGCTTCCTTTGCTGCTTCCGAAGCTGCGATATATTCCGCTTCCGTGGTAGAATCCGCTACGGTGTCTTGTTTGGAACTCTTCCAACTTACTGCGCCTTCAAAGTAAATACGTATCCAGACTGCGATTTGGAGTCATCCTTATCTGTCTGGAAACTGGCATCTGTATACCCACGTATTATCAAATCTCCTTCTCCATATATTAGAAATACATCCTTAGTTCTTCTTAAGTACTTAAGGATTGTCTTAACAGCCGCCCAATGATCCATTCCTGGATCAGATTGGTATCTGCTCGTGACGCTCAGAGCATACGATACATCTGGCCTAGTACATAACATAGCATACATGATAGATACTATTGCGGATGCATAGGGAATCTTATTCATGCTAATCCTCTCGTCTTCTGTGCGCGGACACATAGACTTCGAAAGGTTGATCCCATGCCTGATGGGAAGGTAACCTTTCTTGGATTCCGACATGCTAAACCTTTTTAGCACTCGGTCTATATATGTAGACTGCGAAAGACCAAGCAACCGTTTTGATCTATCTCTATAGATTCTAATCCCAAGGATATAGGTTGCTTCTCCCAGGTCTTTAATGGAGAAAGTTTTGGACAACCAAATCTTAACTGTCTGTAAAACTAATATATCGTTTCCTATAAGTAAGATGTCATCGACATATAATACTAGGAATACGACTGCACTCCCACTAACCTTCTTGTACACACAAGGTTCGTCAGGATTTTGTGAGAAATCAAACTTTTTGATTGTCTCATCAAAACGGATGTTCCAGCTCCTAGATGCTTGCTTCAGTCCATATATGGATCGTCGAAGCTTGCATACTTTGGTTTTATCAACCGATGTGAAACCTTCAGGTTGTATCATGTATACATCCTCAAGCAGGTTTCCGTTAAGGAAAGCTGTTTTCACATCCATTTGTCATATCTCATAATCATAATGAGCTGCTATGGCTAGGAGCATCCGAATGGATTTAAGCATAGCTACTGGCGAATAGGTTTCGTCATAATCAATTCCTTGTTTTTGACGATATCCTTTTGCCACTAATCTAGCCTTAAAGGTAACAACATTACCTTCCATGTCGGTTTTCTTCTTGAAAACCCACTTGCACCCTATGGGTTTAATCCCTTCAGGTGGGTTAACCAAGTCCCATACTTGATTTTCTACATGGAATCCATTTCTGACTTCATGGCCTCAAGCCATTTGTCCCTTTCTGAATTTTTCAGAACATCTTCATAACTGATAGGTTCGTCATCGCCAATGAGCAACACGTCGTTCGATTCACTTACGAGAAATCCGTATCTCTCTGGAATGTTGCGTATCCTATCAGACCTACGAAGAGGTGGTGTAATTTTAGGTTCAACTGATAGCTCATCACTATGAATGATCGGTTGTGGGCCTAGACTAGGTGTCTCTGTAATGTCTATTGGAGTTTCTTGAACTTCATCAAGTTCAATCCCACTCCCACTGTTTTCTTGTAAAAGAAACTCTTTCTCTAGAAATACAGCATGCCTTGAAACAAACACCTTTTGTTCCAAGGGATGATAGAATTGGTAACCCTTCGTTTCCTTAGGGTATCCAATAAATAGACATTTATCAGACTTAGCATCCAATTTGTCTGATACAACCCGCTTCACATAAGCAGGACAACCCCATATCTTAAGGTGAGTTAAGTGAGGTTTTTTACTATTCCAGATCTCATATGGAGTAGTAGAGACTACCTTGGTCGGGACTCTGTTTAGCAAGTAAACAGCTGTCTTAAGTGCATTGCCCCAAAAGGATTTTGGAAGAGTTGCATGATTCATCATAGACCTAACCATGTCCATCAAGGTTCGGTTACGCCTCTCAGATACACCATTATGCTGTGGTGTATACGGCGGAGTCCATTGGGACAATATCCCATTGTCCCTTAGATAATCTTGAAACTCTTCACTTAAGTATTCACCACCTCGATCGGATCAAAGTATCTTAATACTTTTGCCAAGCTGTTTCTCTACTTCATTTCTGAACTCTTTGAATTTCTCAAAGGCTTCAGATTTGTGTTTCATCAAGAACACATACCCGAATCGTGAGTGATCATCGATGAAGGTGATGAAGTAGCTATAGCCTCCTTGTGCAAGAGTTGACATTGGTCCACATACATCGGTATGTATTAGACCAAGCAATTCTCCCACTGGATTACCTTTTCCGGAAAAGGGGTAATTTGGTCATCTTGCCTTTTAAGCATGATTCACATGTATCAAATGAACGGGTTCAAATGATTCCAAAATTCCACATCGGTGTAATTCGGTCATGCGTTTCTTACTTATATGGCCAAGACGACAGTGCCACGTGTAGGAGTCTATTTGATTATCTATTCGAGCACGTTTGTTGCTTACTTCGATATTGAAACNGACCCCTCTGTGCTTTAAACACAACTGCTGAAAGTGATTCTGAGCATTCTGAGCGACGACAACACGCTAAAGACGAGGCTCTACGACCGGGAGGCTCCAGGAGGAAGTGTGCGGTACTTCGTAGGTCCAGATCGGTCGAGTTTCAAACCCTAGTTGTTCGATTTGCATTTATTATTCTGTACTTACCTGCTTGCTTTACTTTTGATTGTAATTCTACACTGTAAGACGGGTTCTCTCCGCCTCTGGAAATTCCGGAAAGGATACCAATAGTGGACTCACGCCGAGTACATAGGCATTGGACGTACTGACCCAGGGGGGTCGGGAACCAAGTAAATAAATCCCGCGAGTAATCTGTGTTTTGTTCTGTTCTTTATTTTTCTATTTTCCGCTGCACTAACGCTCTAAGTCTAGAACGAACAAAAGTCTTACGAAGTTTTCAACGAAAGATTTACGGTCGATATTCACCCCCCCCCCCTCAATCGACAGCACCGGTCCAACAACTTATGCATTATCCAATGCGCAACGTTTGCAAATGGCTAGTTGGGTGGATAAAAGTTGCTCTCCGGCACTTGTATGCACAGGAGCGCCCGAGTGCTCGCGCGCCCCTATGTATACGGGCGCTTGAGATCCCAAGCGCCCGAGTCAAGTTTGGTCAGCAGTTTGCTGACCAATCTCCAATGGATCTTCTTGGGTGATTTCTAGCCAACCAGAGTTAGGCTAACCCGAACCCAACTCTGGCCTTTCACCCCTCGAGTGTCCTTCCTTTCGGCTTCTCATCTCTCGGACGTCGCACACGCCCTTCTCGATCCACTAGTGTACCCTTCCGCAGCTTCCTCGTCCCTCAAATGCACCGAGCTCATCTACTCACTTCCTCGTGCAATCCTTCTCATCCATTGCGTCTTACGCTCGATTTCCACCGTTCCTAAGTTCCTGTACACTTAGACAGAGGGATCAAAACCATAATAGGACCTAACCTAACTTGGTTTATCATATCAGAACCCAGAACCAATCGGGGCACCAACAATCTCTCCCTTTTTGATGTGCATCAACCCAAGTTCAGATAGGGTTAAAAAGAACAATAACACTAATTAAGACAATTAAGCATAAAAGAAATATTGTAATATAAAACTACAACCTCCCCCGAACTTAAGCTAGTCTCTCTCTTTGATCACAGCAAAAAATTAGGGCACAAAATAAGAGTAGGAAAAGGGAAAAGAAAAAAAAAAGCAAATTTCAAAATATTTTATTGAAAAAATATTGAAAACTTTTGAGCAAGTGTAATAAAATATTTGAGAATAGGTCAAAAATTTCGGAATGAAATAAATTTTCTGTGATCGAAAATAAATCAAATATTCACAGATTAAAATTCTTGAAGATTAAATTTTTAAAATTCAAAATTATGTAAAAAAATTCAGAGAAAATTATATCAAAGTCAACAAATGAAGAGTAGATTTAGAAAAAACAGATTTAATAAAAATAATTTTCTATCGAAATTTAAAATTATAAATCAAATTTCAATAAAAAATTCATAGAAATCGCAAAAATATTAGAAAATTTTAAATTTTTTTCTTTAAGTGGAAAATATAATTTTGAGCTTGTACAAATGTTTTCAACTTTAAAAATGTTATCAATGTCCAAAAATAAATCAAATACTGACAAAGTGAAATTTTTGAAGAATAAATATTTATAATTCAAAAACACTTCAAAAAATTCGAATAAAAATTTATTGAAGTCGACTGATCATACTAGATCCGAAAAAATCGAATATGAGAAAATAATTTTTTTTATCTATTTTTAAAATTTGAATTTCGAACGTAAAATCATGAATATTCAAAAAAATATTCAAAAAATCTTAAAATTTCATAGTAAATAATAAAAATATTCATGTATTGAGGGAAAATATGAGCATAATTTTATCATTATAAAAGTTGACTGATATCTACTTTTCAAAAAAGGTTAACAATGAAGAGTAAAAAAGAATGTTGACAAAAAAAAATGTTAGTATGTTTCTAGATAGCACTAAAACATGTAATAACTGAAAATTAATTTAGAAATGACTTAGGAGATCAAAATAACTTTCTATCTATGAGGTTAATTAAAATTTTAGGAGGAATATTATTCTTGGGCACTTTTCTAAGTTGGCCCCTGTGATTTTTAATATACTAGTTCAAATTATCGGGATAACTATTTTTCCTTTGTCGTAAACATGCAATATCAAATTCTAATTATTCAACTAAGTTTCTCAAATTAACATTTTTATTTTTCAAATTACTAGAAATAGAAGAACATGCACTAGTCAATTTCTTTTTCAATTCTCGATTTTCTCTTTCTAATTTACAGTTAGCTTTGTTGGGACCGATTGGCGAGCTAGAGGGGGGTGATTAGCTCCGATTCGCTTGTAGATGATTTATCGCGGCGGAAGACTTCAAGCAATCGCTAACACTTGGATTTTACTTGGTATCCACCCCGGCCGGGTGACTAATCCAAGGATCCACTCTCCTCACACTCTCATGCACTATGAAAGTCTCCTTCTTGAGGTGGAGAAACCTCTTACAAGCAAGAACAAAGCAAATACAAAGGAAATCTTACAAGATTTACAATAAATGAACTCTCTTTGCTTTCCTTGCTATCTTCAAGCTTGTGATTGCCTCTTGGACCTTGGAAATGCAGCAGCACTAAGCTCCAAGGCTTCCCTTGAAATGGCAATGAAGTTGGAGAAGAAGAGGAGAAGTTGTTCCGCTCCAAACCTGCGTGAAAACACTTATACCCGACGCCTAGGGTTTGGTAATCGATTACCCAATCGATTCCCACGTAGGATTTAGTCGTTCAACGGCTAGTTTTCGAACCGTAATTGATTAGCCAATCGATTACCAGTGCCCTGAATCGATTACCCAATCGATTCAGCCACCTTCTGTCCTCTCCCAAAAACCTCCCTAATCGATCAACTGATCGATTCACCCAATCGATTACCCAATCGATTGAGTCCAACCTAACTTGTTTCCACAAGTCTAAGATCTCCTACCAAGTGTCTAGTCAACCCCGTTGACCAACCTGGATTTCTACTGCCTAGCTCCCAGCTCGGACTTAACCTGGTTCCCAACCAGATTCACCTAACCCTCGAGTTAGGTCTAGTCTCTCGGTAGACTTCCACCTTGCCAGTATGCGATCTCCCCGATCCATCTGGACTTCACCTAGTCCCACTAGGTCTTTTCCCATGCCAGCGTACGATCTCCCCGATCCACCTGGACTTCACCTAGTCCCACTAGGTGTGCCTAGTCCCACTAGGTTTTTTTCCCATGCCAGCGTACGATCTCCCCGATCTACCTGGACTTCACCTAGTCCCACTAGGTGTGCCTAGTCCCACTAGGTCTTTTTCCCATGCCAGCGTACGATCTCCCCGATCTACCTGGACTTCACCTAGTCCCACTAGGTGTGCCTAGTCCCACTAGGTCTTTTCCCGTCAAGCCTCCAGTCAACCTTGACTCACTTGACTTCCTACGACATTCAAACATTATTGTCACATACAAACATCAATGTCAAACATCGAAACATACGACCTCAAGCTCACCCTGAGCTTGCTAGACTCAAGCTCACCTGAGCTTTGCCAAACTAGGTCAACCCTGACCTAACCAAGATTGCACCAACAATCTCCCCCTTTTTGATGTTTGACAATATATTGGAGAAAGACTAATTCCTATTAGCCTTTCAATTTTCTCCCCCTTTGACACACATCAAAAAACTCTCTCCCTGAGAATTTATATGATCAAAGGTATACCCAATGAAAATCCCATACTTTTCATTGAACCTATGCTCAACCTTGAGCACTCATGAAGATTCCCAATCTCCATATATTCACGTATTATTAAAATAAAAATTCAAACACATGTTGGTAAGGAAGACCTCCCCCTCAAAACATGCTCTAAACCTCTATCATTGCACCAACAATGATTTTTGAGTTCCTACACCTTTAGGAAAACTCTGTTGGATCGAGAAATGCGAGAGAGGGGGGGGTGAATGTCGCAATTCGTTCGGATTTAAAAGAGCGGGTGCGCAGCGGAAATAAAAGAGAACACAACAACGCAAACACAGCAGGTTTACTTGGTTCGGAGCCTGGGTCGACTCCTACTCCAAGGCCCACGGTCGTTGACCGTTTACTTTGGGCAATTCTATATTTGGCGCAAAAACAGTTTACAATTTGAATATAGAGTGAGTGCAGTAAACTTATACAGGAAAGAATTTCTCTTCTTTTACCGACGTCCGGAGTAGATCAATGATTTCGGGGCAGAGGGACGTTGTCGGCTCAAGTTGGGCAGTTTCTGGAGCAGAGCACGAGAGCAGAAGAGCGTGGAAACGTCGAAGCAATTGTTGTTAAAGAAGAGGGTCGAGGCCCTCTTTATATAGGGCAGGGGGCGCCCGACATGCTCGGGGCGCCCCCCACGTGGCTGCAGATCCGGCGATGCTCTAGTCAAAGTTGATCTCGTTATCTTCGGGATTGTATTTGACTGGGGCGCCCGACGCACACGGGGCGCCCGATTGACCGGTCAAACTTTTATCACCGAGGCTTCGCGAGGGTGAGCTGCAGCCGCCTTCAGTGGCGTGGCACAGTGGGCGCCCGAGACACGCGGGGCGCCCGACATGCGGCTGTTGTCGGAGCGTTTACCTCTTTGCTGACCTTGGGTTGACTCTGGGGCGCCCGACACATCCGGGGCACCCTGCTCAGCTGCGGCCTCACTCCTTTGAGGCCCTCTGAGCTGCAGAAACACAGTCCTTCGGTCCTGCATCCAGGGTTAGTCCAAAATAGCAAATACTAAGTTGATTTTTCACAGCCTTAGCTGTCTTGGTTCTGACTTTGGGTCTCCAAAATGGAGCCCTAGGTCGAACCGACGCCTAATGTTCCCTCGAGGGGAACGCGTCCTCACCTACTCCTCTCGGGAGAGTTTTACCTGGTGCCAACCGGATCCTCCAGTTGGACTTTTGCCCAGCAGTCCTTCGCCAGGTCTTGAGTTACCAAGCTTCCCTTCGCTTGGAGCCTAGCAGCCCTTCGCTAGGTTTTTTCTTCTGGCAGCCCTTCGCCAGTGCCTAGCATTCCTTCGCTAGGGCTTGGATGCCGAGCTGTCCTTCGCCCGGTGCCTAGCATTCCTTCGCTAGGGCTTTAGTCCCAGGCTGTCCTTCGCCTAGAGCCTAGCAGTCCTTCGCTAGGTCTTGGATGCTGGCAGTCCTTCGCCAGTTGCCTAGCAGTCCTTCGCTAGGGCTTGGATGCTGGCAGTCCTTCGCCAGTTGCCTAGCAATCCTTCGCTAGGGCTTGGATACTGGCAGTCCTCCGCCAGGTGCCTAGCAGTCCTTCGCTAGGGCTTTTTCTGTACACTCAGTGAACAACGTTAGATCACAAATAAACTTAACTTTGAATCCTTTGCCAATATCAAAACCAGGTTCGATATGGTGCTTCCTGCACCAACAAACTCAACTTGAGGTAATTGAGATTTTGAAATTCCAAATTTGAATCAAAATCTCTCCTTAACCCTTAAATGTTCACCAAACCATTTCCCTTTTTGATTTCACAATGAAATTTACCCAAATATACTTATAAAAGTAATTCTAGGGTCTAGGGATTGTTAGGTTACTTAACAATGGGTTATTGGACTGAAAATAGATAGTTTCAGTCTCACCAATCGATTGGTGTTGGGAACCAATCGATTACGTTGTGCCTTAATCGATCAACTGATAGATTACGGCTGACTGTAATCGATAAAAGGATCGATTACGCGAGCTTCTATGCTCGCAAATAGGATTAACAATCGATTGACCAATCGATTGTCTAATGTCCCAATCGATCGCCCGATCGATTGGGAGTTTCTGAATTCTGAAAACAATTTCAGATTCGGATTTCAGAAACCCCTAAATAATTCTACAAAATTCCAAAAATCCTAAAATTTTGTGTAGACATTATTTATACCATATACTATCAAGGAAAAATAATTTTCTATGAAAATAACCTCCTTTTTCAAAGATTGACACAAAATTGAAAACCATTGAAATACTTCAATGTTCTTCATGGTTTTGTATCCATTTCATCAATGATGAGTGCTATCAAGAGATAGTCTTCACCAAGGTTTTCCAAGATAGTTTTGAAATAGTTTTCAAAAACAATTTCCAACCATGTTCCTTGGGCTAAATGCACATGACTTGTACATTAGCTTTCCCAATGATTGGAGTTCATTTATATTCTTGTTTTGATGAACCTAAAACTCAATTTGATGCACTTTATCAACACCTTGAGTTTTGTTCATCACTTTAACATCTCACTTGTTTCTAATGTGTCTCAAAAACACACACAAGTCAACTTATAGTCTTAGTGAGATGTGAAAGTCATGTTCTCCCTAACTAAGGGTTCATGCATTTCTACCTAGACATTATAAACCTTGATCATCCACCTAGGATGTCAATTAATGCCAATGTCCTTAATTTCAATAAGTATTGATTTATGCATGATTAATGACTATGACATGCATCATATTAGAATTTTCAAAAGAAATTATAACTAGATGGTGCATGTATGACATGACATGTAATATTTTCATAATAAATATGAATGATGAAACATGATGTCATGGCATATGATAGGGCATACAAAACATGGCATAGTAGTATAAAAGAATATACCTAGATTTTCTATCTAAGTATCAATAACTCATTGCTAAGCCATTGATAATCCTAAATTTTCCCAAATTTCCAAGATAATGCCAAAACTCCCCAACTTGGCCTATCTTTGGATTCTAACCTAGTTGTGCCAACTTTATCAAGTTTAATCCTCCAAAAATATAGTTTGGCACAAGTTTACTCCACCTAGAGTAAATAAATGAATCCTTCATTTTCAAGGATAATAACTCCTTGAAAATGTCCCAAAGTGTCAACTTCATCAAGGTTGGGTTAACTACCCTTCCAATTAGAGTTGACACTCCCTAGACCTATCTAGGGTGTGGCGAACACACCCTTAGGAACCCAAAATCTATTGGTGCTCCTTGGGTGTTCTAGGTATTCACTAGGGATGACTTCCCTTGATACCTTCTTAAAGACTTTCTTAGGCTTCTCCGAAGCCTTAGTCACCTTTGTCTTGTCTTGGTCAACTCTAGGGATGGCTTCCCTTGCGACCTTGACTTGACTCCTAGACCTAGATTTAGTTCCATATTTATATGGAACTCTATTATAGGATGGACCATCATCCTTAGTCTTAGGTTTGTATCTCAAACCTTTCTTGCTCCTAGAGGGTCCTTGACTTCCTAACTCTAGGTTTTGAACTTTAGATCCCTTAAATAGATTTTCTATTTTCTTAAGGAATTTTTCTAATTTATCAAGTTTTGACCTCAAAACTTGATTTTCAATCATTACTTTCTCAAGGCTTGGTTTTCTAATATGGCCTTGGTAATTTTTCTTTTTGGCCTTGGATTGGGTAGGTCTATCCTTAGATAATCTAAAATCTTCTCTATCCTTGGTTGTGGAAGACCTAGCATGAAAGGCTCTATATTTTTCCTTTGGTTTCTCATACCTCCTATTTTCATGATAAATAGCATTGAAATGATAATAATTGTTTCTAGCATGCATATTATCATGATTTAAATAAGTACCATTACCTAATGGTACCTTAGTGTTATTCTTGGAGGCTCCCCCTTGACTTGAGCTCCTCCTTTTAGCCTTGGTCGGATTCTTCCCCTTTGGACATTGATTTCGATAATGTCCCTTTTCTTTGCATGAGAAGCACACAATGTGCTTCTTATCCTTCTTTGCCATGGGAGCGACCTCCTTTGACTTCTCCTTGGTCTTGGGTGCCACTTGCACCTTCTTCTTGACCAATTTTGGACACTTACTCTTGTAGTGTCCTCTTTCCCTACACTCAAAGCAAATGATATGATTTTTATTTTTGCAAATTGAAATATCTATACCTTTGCTCGTAGGGGTGTTGCATGACTCTTCACTTGATCCGGTGGTAGAAGCTTCTTCCTTTTCCGGAGTGAATGGCCTTTGCTCCCCCGCAATCCTAGAGGTGGAGACTTCTTCTTCTCCTCATTGACCTTGGATGATGATGTTGACGCTTTACTTTGATCCGATGCCAATGGTGTTGGGACCGGGTGCATGTTGACAAGGATACGAGTTCGTAAAATTTTAAATTTTTACGTGCAGCGGAAGAATTTGCATAAAATAATTTCCTAAATTATTTTAACTTCGTATCCAGCATGCAACCTTATAGTGTGTTGACATAATCATAAAATAAAACTTTGCGGAAAAGTAAACTAATTTACATTATACCTCTCGTAACTCGAAGTAAGGGACGAGATCCAACCGTAGCGTCCCTTGGAAGCTTCGCCTCTATTCGCGTCCACGCCGAGTTCTCTTCGGGATGACTTCGCAAAGTCACGAGTTTTGTGCCGACGAGAACTACTAGATTCTCTATAGGCACAACAAAGAAGAACAAGAGAAAAATAGGAAACTCACCAAGAAGAAACGGAATCTAAATTCCGGGAAGAGAGGAGTCGCTATCCGCTTCTTCTTCTTCTTGTTTGGTTTCTCCTTCTTGTTGAAGCTCACGGCAACTCACAAGGGGAGGAGAGGGTTGCGCCGGCCCTAGTTCTTCAAGAGGGCGCCGGCCCTAAAACTCCAAGAGGGCGCCGGCCCTAGGTAGGGGAGAAGAGAAAGGAGAAGAGAAAGAGAGGGAGAGAGGGAGCTACTTCTCTTGACAACTCAATTGGAATTAAGGGCTTGCCTTTGGTTCCTTTATATAGTAGCATCTCCCTTGCCAAGTCTCCCTCTTAACGGAATTTTCATAACAAATTTATCCTATAAATTCTCTTATGAATTATTCCATTTAAACCAAGTTTTATTATAACTAATTTATAATAAAACAAATTCTTCTTCTCTTTAAATAATGGAATAAATTTTATAAGAAATTTATAAACTTTCTTATTATGGAAAAATCAATTCATAATTGATTTTATAAAATTAAAATAAACCAATTCATGGATTATTTTAACTTCCATAAAAAGAATAAATTTCTATAAATTTATTTATATAAATTTCTTTATACAAATTTATTTATCCATAATTTATAAAATAAACCGCGCTTGATTTATTTTATTTAATTAAACCAAAATTAATTGGTTTCTCCCTTTAATGTGGCAGGCCAAACCAAGGGGGTTTGGCACCGTCCTTGGCCGGCCAATCAAGCCCCACCATTCGCGAATTAAACTCATTTAATTCGCCCAATAAGCCTTCAAAAGACTTAGCCAATTTTAGCTTCCATTGCGCCTCTGATTAACTCAGATTCGACTTATTTCTCTTGATCGGAAAATCCAATGTTCAACTCGTTTTAAATCCCTCGGATTACTCGTAGTGCGTGTGACTAAATAGGCTTTCGATTTATGTTGGCCGTCTATAATCAACTAATTATAGAACGATCATGAGTGGCACCTAGTAGTACATCATGATCCCCAATTAATCGAAAGATCAACGGTTTGACCTCAGAAGAAATTATTCTGAAACCCTTCAGCAACTCTAATGAATCGTGCCCCATTCCCTTCACCATCTTATACCCACTTGGTTCAGGACACGGTCTATGTGTGTCAGTCCCCACTAGGCTGACTACGTCACACCTAGCCCAAGTAGTGTCTTTCTCTTCCTTTGGATTTCTAATTACTCTCATGTATTTAAGAGACTCGCACTCTAAACATGATATACTCTGGCCAGAGGTTTTGAGTAACAATCCGACGATAGGCCTGGGTATACATCTCCTCGCAAGGAGTGGTGAATCCTTTGTAGGCTGTTAAAACATCTTCGGGCACTTCGGCTTATACCCAATCATCCTGGGTCCACACCTCCTTGGAGATGCTTGCTTAAGATGTTAAAGTATAAGTCTCCATGACCAAGATGACTTGAACACAGCAAGTCAAAGGAATATCGCACTTAAGCTGCAGTAAGAACTTCATTGACATATCTATATAGATAACCATATGAAATCTTACAGCTAGTCACTCCAATGAACTAGTTCCCTTAACTAGCATCCATGTTTATCTCCGGACATCCCAATGTCACCAGCCAGTGAGAATCAGCTGATTAGAGAATAACACATGCTAGTCTCAACAGAATTGATAGTGTCCGTTTTTATCAATTCATCGACTAGGGATAATTTCAATACTTCACAATTGCACATATAGAGATAATCACTAGTTGTGATCCCATCACAAATTCTCTTATGCTGTGAATTGTATTGCGGACATTCAGTAGATGAGTTTAAGATTCCAATCAAATACACAAACATGTATACTCAAATAGTGAATTATCATTTATTAAAATAAATGTTTACAATCATAAGGCGATTGCCTTAGGACACTTCTCTCATATTACTAACAAACTCCTACTTGGCTTAATGTCAATCGCTACGGTATCCAATACCACAGGCTCTAACATGACCCTCAAACTTATTTTGAGGCAAGGCCTTAGTTAAAGGATCCGCTATATTCCTTTCATAGGGAACTCTCTCAATTTGTATGTCATTCCTACTTATAATCTCTCTGATCAGATGATAGCGTCGAAGCACGTGTTTGGATCGCTGATGAGACCTTGGTTCCTTCGCTTGTGCAATAGCTCCATTGTTGTCGCAGTAAACCGGCACTGCTTCATCAATGGTTGGAACCACACCAAGTTCTGAGACAAACTTCTTAATCCAAACTGCTTCCTTTGCTGCTTCCGAAGCTGCGATATATTCCGCTTCTGTGGTAGAATCCGCTACGGTGTCTTGTTTGGAAGTTTTCCAACTTACTGCGCCTCCATTCAAAGTAAATACGTATCCAGACTGCGATTTGGAGTCATCCTTATCTGTCTGGAAACTGGCATCTGTATACCCACGTATTATCAAATCTCCTTCTCCATATATTAGAAATACATCCTTAGTTCTTCTTAAGTACTTAAGGATTGTCTTAACAGCCGCCCAATGATCCATTCCTGGATCAGATTGGTATCTGCTCGTGACGCTCAGAGCATACGATACATCGGGCCTAGTACATAACATAGCATACATGATAAATCCTATTGCGGATGCATAGGGAATCTTATTCATGCAAATCCTCTCGTCTTCTGTGCGCGGACACATAGACTTTGAAAGGTTGATCACATGCCTGATGGGAAGGTAACCTTTCTTGGATTCCGACATGCTAAACCTTTTTAGCACTCGGTCTATATATGTAGACTGCGAAAGACCAAGAAACCGTTTTGATCTATCTCTATAGATTCTAATCCCAAGGATATAGGTTGCTTCTCCCAGGTCTTTCATGGAGAAAGTTTTGGACAACCAAACTTTAACTGTCTGTAAAACTGATATATCGTTTCCTATAAGTAATATGTCATCGACATATAATACTAGAAATACGACTGCACTCCCACTAACCTTCTTGTACACACAAGGTTCGTCAGGATTTTGTGAGAAATTAAACTCTTTGATTGTCTCATCAAAACGGATGTTCCAGCTCCTAGATGCTTGCTTCAGTCCATATATGGATCGTCGAAGCTTGCATACTTTGGTTTTATCAACCGATGTGAAACCTTCAGGTTGTATCATGTATACATCCTCAAGCAGGTTTCCGTTAAGGAAAGCTGTTTTCACATCCATTTGCCATATCTCATAATCATAATGAGCTGCTATGGCTAGGAGCATCCGAATGGATTTAAGTATAATTACCTTCCATGTCGGTTTTCTTCTTGAAAACCCACTTGCACCCTATGGGCTTAATCCCTTCAGGTGGGTTAACCAAGTCCCATACTTGATTTTCGTACATGGAATCCATTTCCGACTTCATGGCTTCAAGCCATTTGTCCCTTTCTGAACTTTTCAGAACATCTTCATAACTGATAGGTTCGTCATCGCCTATGAGTAACACGTCGTTCGATTCACTTATGAGAAATCTGTATCTCTCTGGAATATTGCGTGCCCTATCAGACCTACGAAGAGGTGGTGTTATTTTAGGTTCAACTGATAACTTATCACTATGAGTTATCGGTTGTGGGTCTAGACCAGGTGTCTCTGTAATGTCTATTGGAGTTTCTTGAACTTCATCAAGTTCAATGCCACTCCCACTGTTTTCTTGTAAAAGAAATTCTTTTTCCAGAAATACAGCATGCCTTGAAACAAACACCTTTTGTTCCAAGGGATGATAGAATTGGTAACCCTTCGTTTCCTTAGGGTATCCAATAAATAGACATTTATCAGACTTAGCATCCAATTTGTCTGATACAATCCGCTTCACATAAGCAGGACAACCCCATATCTTAAGGTGAGTTAAGTGAGGTTTCTTACTATTCCAAATCTCATATGGAGTAGTAGAGACTACCTTGGTCGGGACTCTGTTTAACAAGTAAACAGCTGTCTTAAGTGCATAACCCCAAAAGGATTTTGGAAGAGTTGCATGATTCATCATAGACCTAACCATGTCCATCAAGGTTCGGTTGCGCCTCTCAGATACACCATTATGCTGTGGTGTATATGGCGGAGTCCATTGGGATAATATCCCATTGTCCCTAAGATAATCTTGAAACTCTTGACTTAAGTATTCACCACCCGATCGGATCGAAGTATTTTAATACTTTTGCCAAGCTGTTTCTCTACTTCATTTCTGAACTCTTTGAATTTCTCAAAGGCTTCAGATTTGTGTTTCATCAAGAACACATAACCGAATCGTGAGTGATCATCGATAAAGGTAATGAAGTAGCTATAGCCTCCTTGTGCAAGAGTTGACATTGGTCCACATACATCAGTATGTATTAGACCAAGCAATTCTCCCACTGGATTACCTTTTCCGGAAAAGGGTAATTTGGTCATCTTGCCTTTTAAGTATGATTCGCATGTATCAAATGAACCGGGTTCAAATGATTCCAAAATTCCACATCGGTGTAATTCGGTCATGCGTTTCTTACTTATATGACCAAGACGACAATGCCAAGTGTAGGAGTCTATTCGATTATCTATTCAAGCACGTTTGTTGCTAACTTCGATATTGAAAACGTCACTGGATAAATCTAACGTGTAGATGCCATTGCACAAAATTCCATTCCCATAAAGAACACCATTTAAAGTTATGTAACAACAATTGTTACTAAAAGTTAAATGATAACCCTTTTCATTCAAGCATGAAATAGATACAATGTTCTTTATTAAAGAGGGAACGAAATAACAATTATCCAATTCTAAGACACGTCCAGTGGGGAGCTTTAGCAAATATGTTCCGATGGCAACAGCAGCAATCTTTGCTCCATTCCCAACTCGCAAATCTGCTTCTCCTTTGACGAGTCTTCTTCTATTCCTTAGCCCCTGTATGTCATTACATATATGTGAGCTACACCCAGTATCAAGTACCCAGGTATTTGATGAAATAGAGTGACATTCAATAACGAAGATACCTGAAGAGGATGGGGCATCGGATGCCTTCTTCTTCAAGGACTCAAGATAAACCTTGCAGTTTCTTCGCCAGTGCCCTCCTTGCCACAATGATGGCAAGTTCCTTTTGGTTTCTTTTCAGTCTTGTTGGCCTTTTTCTTCTTCCCTTTATTCTGTTCTTTGGCCTTCCTCTTAGAACCTTTCTTCGAGGAACCAACTAACAGTACCGCCTTTTGATCCGGCTTTACAGAAGGCTCCACAGTCTTCAGCAGGTTGAGCAACTCAGGAATGGTAGTCTCCAGTTTGTTCATCCGATAGTTCATCACAAATTGTGAATAACTTTTGGGCAAACAATTCAGAATTAAGTCAATACTTAGTTCATGATCCATTGCAAAACCGAGTGTGCTCAGTCGCTCAATATACCCCAACATCTTTAACACAAACTGCGAGGCAGAAGTGCCTTCCTGCATCTTAGTGGTGAAGAGGAGTCTGGAGACTTCGAACCTTTCGGATCTCGCATGCTCTTCAAACAACTCATGATGATGGAAGATGATGGTATAAGCATCCATATGCTCATGCTGCTTTTGCAGCTCAGGTATCATAGAGGCTAGCATGATGCAACTCGCAAGTTCAGAATCGGTCACATGTTTCTGATAGGCCAACAATTGGTCTGGAGTTGCATTCTCTGGAGGATGGGTGGGAAGTTGATCTTCAAGGACATAAGCAAGCTTCTCCGCCTTGAGGACTATCCTTAGGTTTCGAAGCCAGTCCATGAAGTTTGGCCCAGTCAGTTTATTGGTGTCCAAAATGGAATGCAAGTTTAGAGAAGACATGATCGAGTGATTAACCTAGAAATACAAATTGAGATTATGTGAGAAGAATGATTAAAGAATGTATCAACATATATAAATTAAATCCTATTTATTTTACGAATTGAGTCACCCTTATTATCAATTCGGGAGATCGTAGGAACATCTCCAAATAGGTTGATATCCAACCATAGATATGAACAACCATGACTGTGGCCATCAAGTTTTTCTTAGCTATGAAGGTAGGTAATTATACCGATTACACATCACATATATGTAACTATCACTTTATGCTATCAACTAATTGAATGTTTGCATAAATCATTGGGTTGTTAACTCATTAACAAGTATGCAACTTTATACATAGCACCCAACTGCACCTCTCTTCGCATCGACCTTGGCTGTGGCACAACAAATCGATGCTCCAAGCTTAAGGCTGACCCATTAATCAAGAAATAGTTTTAATATGGTTGGAGCTCATTCAACCGTTTAGTTAGGCTTGGATGTGTCCAACAACCAAAACTAAGGATTGACCTCTGACTCCAACTATATTATTCATAAACTAATTCCATGGTTGAACATTTGGAGGTTCAAGCCGGGCATGGATGTGTCTATCAACCCAAATGAGAACAAAACTCCGGTTCTAACCATATTAATGGAAGGTGTTGGCCTTAATATTTTGTAAGGGGTTTTGGGTCTCATCTTTTCTAAGCACATTCATGACATTATGTCATGACTAACGATTTCCTTAATAAAGTATGTATGTGACTTAATTTATCAAGTCTCATGAATTGAATTAGGAACCGGATTTCCTAATTCTAATTTCATACTTTATTAAAGGAATTGTTTTGGGAAACAATTTCCTAAATTGTCATAATCAATTTCGGAAATAATATGTTTAAGACTTTGATTTCTCTAAATCAAATCTTATTAAAT
>JAGFNQ010009478.1:0-46753 GCA_024364735.1 Boesenbergia rotunda
GACTCTTCTGCTTCGTTGGCTTGAGCCCGGGGCGCCCGAGGCATCCGGGGCACCCGGGGAGCACAAGGGCACCGGGAGCACAGGGGCCCGGGAGCACGGGGAGCGCCCGGGAGCATGGGGGGCACCCCCCCCCCCCCCCAGTGAGCTTCCGAAGCGTTCTCTTGCTTTACTTGTTTTGCTTTGACCTTGGGGTACCCGGGACCTCCGGGGCGCCCTACTCAACTGCTGCCTCTCTCCCTTGAGGCGTTCTGAGCTGCAGAGACTCGTTCCTTTGGTCCTGCATCTAGGGTTAGTTGCAAATACAATAAAACAAGAATATGTTATGATTATACAACCTTAGCTGTCTTGGTTTTGACTTTGGGTCTCCAAAATGGAACCCTAGGTCGAACCGACGCCTACTGTTCCCTCAACGGGGAGTGCATCCTCATCTACTCCTCTCAGGAGAATTTATCTATTGCCAACCGGCTCCTCCGGTTGGACTTTTGCCCAGCAGTCTTTCGCCTGGTGCCCAGCTGTCCTTCGCCAGGTCTTCAGTACCAAGCAGTCCTTCGCTAGGGATCTGTATCCTAGCATTCCTTCACCAGGTGCCTAGCAGTCCTTCGCTAGGGCTTTATACCCTAGCATTCCTTCGCCAGGTGCCTAGCAGTCCTTCGCTAGGGCTTTGTATCTTGGCAGTCCTTCCCCAGGTGCCTAGCAGCTCTTCGGTAGGACATTGTTTCCTGGCAGTCCTTCGCCAGGTGCCTAGCAACCCTTCGCTAGGACTTCTTTCTGCACACTTGAGTAACTTCGTTAGATCACAAATAGTACTTAACTTTGAATCCTTTGCCAATATCAAAACAAGGTTCGATATGGTGCTTCCTGCACCAACAATCTCCCCGTTTTTGATTTATGGCAACACAATTCAAAGTTAAGTAAAAATTATAACAGATTAAGCAATAAGGTTAAGACCAATTAAATATAGCAATTCTGAACAGTATAAAGTCTAAAACCAATGTAATTTTGAAAATAAAATTCTTATACTCCCCCTGAATAATTGTGTTATAAAACAACAATTAACTTAACTCTTAACTTTGACCTTTCCTCCCCCTTTGACATATATCAAAAAAACATGTATGGGTCAACAACATATTTAACAGGGATTTTTGAGTTTTTCTAAGTGCTTCTTGTTTTTGACAAAGTATTTTTCGAAAATAGAGTAATAGCATTTTCACTATCAAAACTTTTTACACTTAGATAATTTTTCATTATGACAAATTTTGCAGGCCTAAATTTTGAAACAAACTTTTACTTACAAGGCCTAAAATATAATTTTACTTAGGCAAAATTTCCATTCTTGATGCTAAATTTCCAAAAAAAAGTTCAACTTTGGGAAAAATTTTGTTTACTAAAGAAAATTTTGCACATTTAGACGAATTTTCTTGGAAATACATTGTGCATTTTGAAAAACATAATTCTTAAGAAATTTCTAGACAAATTTTTCCCCAAAAAAATCTTGTTTACTAAGGAAAATTTCACTAAAAAAAATTGAAATACTTAGATACTCAGAAACTTTTGCTTTGCTTTTAAAAAATTCCTTTTTCTCTTTCTTTCTCTCCCCCTTAATGTGAAACTCTTCTCCTTATGTTTTAGACAATTTCTAAGATAAACTTTCATTGAAAAGGGGAAAAAGTTTAAGAAAGAATTTAATTTCACTTTTTCAACTCTCCCCCTTGGCTATATATCAATAAAGAACTTTTGAAAAATATATTTTGAAAGAAAGTTTAAAATTTGTGTATTAGAGCTTAAGATTCTTGAAAATATAAAAATACTTAGTATAATTCTTGAAAGCATAGCAAAAAGCTTTAAATTGCAAAACTTCACTTTGAAAGGTATTTAAAAAAAATTGTATTTGTAGGCAAGTCTCTTATAAAATTCACGCACTTAGAACACTATTGCCTTGAAAAATATTATATTTTGAAAAATAGAAGTACTTTTGAAGATTATGTATTTTTGAAAAATATAACTACTTTTTGAAGATTATGCATTTTTGAAAAATATAAGTACTTTTTGAAAAAAATATTATGCATTTTGAAACCATAATATTTTACTTGACTAGGTTTTTTTTCCAGACTGACACAATCCTAGGAACCCTTGTTAACTACAAGGATATTTTCCTAAGGCTACGTTTGGTAGGGGGTAATGTAATCCGGTCTGTAATGTAATCAAGTTTGTAATGTAATGTAATGTAATCTTGATTACATTGTTATGTTTGGTAATGAGTTGTATGTAATCTTTGATAACCATTACAAGTTGGATTCTTTTGTTTGGTGAGGGGCAATCCATCTTGTAATGTAATCAAGATTGACGACCGACGACCGTCGTCGGCCGGCCGGTGACCATTGACCGGCTGGTGAACGCCGCCGGCCGGCCGGTGACCATTGACCGGCCGGCGAACGACGTCGACCGCTGGCGAACGTCGCCGGCCGATGACCATTGACCGGTCGGCGAACGCCGTCGACCGCCGGCGAACGTCGCCGACCGCCGGCGAATGCCACCGACCGCCGGCGGCGGTCGTCGGCAGCCGACCGGCAGTGGCCGGCCAGCCGGTGGCGGCGACAACGGTGGCCAACCGGCGGCGACCGACGACTGTTGCCGTCTGGCCGACGACTTTACAAGCTGTAATGTAATCCAGATTACGGAGGTTTTGGTTTGTAATCCAGATTACAAATCATCAACCTCTTTTGTAATCGAGATTACATTACATTACAATCTTAAAGTGATTCCAAACAAAAGAATTCAACTTGTAATATAATCTCGATTACATTACAGGGTGGATTACACCCTACCAAACGCAGCCTAAGTATCTTGGAAATTCTCAAAACTCAAGCAAATATTATTTCAAAAGGTATTTCAAAAATAATTTTATAAAAAAACATTTTAAAATAATAATATTTTGTAAGACAAATTACTTGTGTTTTCGACATAATTTTGAGAATATAGTGTATGGAAACATATTATTTAGAAATGTTTAATAACTCTTTTAATTTGACCTCCCCCTAAACTTGACACAGTCCTTGAAAGCTTGTTGACAACAAGTATTCTTCCTCTGAGTTCTTAGGGTTCAGTTTAGATCAAAAGAATTATTTAATAATTTCAAATATAATTGCCAAAGAAAATACTTGTTAGAAATAATTTTTTTTGGTTTAGACTCCCCCTAAATTTGAAACATCCTAGGAATCCTCGTAGATTATTAAGTAGACCTCCTTTGTGTCTTTAGGGTTTATCAAAATCAAAAAAAAAAAATTGAACAACCTTTTGAGTATGATAACTTTCAAGGAGATAAATTTTTTAAAACATAACTTGAAATGATAGCACAGTTTTCGAAAAATATTTTGAAATGATGATAATTTTTCAAACAGATAGTAGTATAGGAAGGTTTTTTGAATCAATTTTTGAAAACCTTATTTTGAGATGATAATAAGTTTTAGAGCATAAGGTTTTTGAAAAAAAATTCAGAAAAATAAAAAAAAAAACCCTTTGTATCTGGCACGTCTGACTTTATCTAAGTGCCTTAAGGGATTTCAGTGTTGACTAGGATTGACTATTTTGACCATGTTTAACTCAGTTAACTATGTTTGACCAATCAATATCTAAATCAAACAAGCCCTAGATATTTAAAACAGGTCTATTGAGATATTTAACATGAAATTCAATATATTAAAAAACTGTTGGAGTTGAAAAAGAATGGTACAGTAAACTAAATTAATTTGAAAACTAGAGATAATTTTGAATAACTTTTGAAAGCACTTTGAGTTTTATTTAGAAGGATAGTGACATATACTCTTAGGTCCTAGATATCTCACTCAGTTCTACGTGATCAAACAAGTTAACCTTATGGGTTTTGTGAGATAAATATTTTAATTTTGAAAACATGGTTAATTTTATTAGGTTAAATTAATTTTTGAAAACAATTAGTTTTGAATTTATTTTGAAAAAGAATATTTGAATCTAAGATTGACTAAAAATTTATATTAGATTTGAATTTGACAAAGAGTAAATTAAATTTGAATTTCAAAAATTGGCTTCCAGGTTTTGGCGAGGCACAAGGCCTTCTTTGGCCGTAGCCTTACTGGATCATCAACCCTTTCCTTGACAAAGCCGTTTAGTGAAATTTCATTTTCAAGGTTACTTTTTGAGAAATTCTGGTCTAACTAGCTTGGGTCTTGGATCGGTAGCTTCGGCTAGTTTCACCAGTCTAAAGAAACCAAGTAGTGTATATTGACCTTATTAGAAAAGGCTTCCCTAACGTACTATCATCTCACCACCACCCAATACTATGTTGTTCAAATTTCAGTTAATTGTTTTAGTCCTTAAACTAACCAATCCTAATTCTATGAAAAAAAACATAGGCGAGAAAAGTAATCATCTAAGTCACATCATAATTGTAATAATATTTTGGATTTTCAAAATCAGGAATATTATGAATTAAATTTTCATATGAATTAAAGTTACCCATCTTTCTTTTGCTTGACTATTTTTTCGGCATTTTGTAGTGGTCGCGAGCCATTCGGACTTGCTTCCAATGATCCCCTTCTTCGTCGTCCGATTCTGAGTCTGAGTCGGACTCCGGTACCGGTTGAGGCCTCTTTTGCAATTTTCTTAGAGTTTTCCCTGAAATAAAATTTACACCTTCCTCGACCATCACAGTATTTGTTTGATTATTTAATTCTAATTTTGAAAAGAATTTAAAATCGATTACCATCTCAGTCAATTCGTCTTCTAAATCTGGCTTGTATTCACAATCAGGTATGGATTCTTTCTCAACTTCTGATCCGGAGTCACTTTTGAAATCGTGTGCTAACTCTTCTAAGATCTCAATATTGGAGCTCTCTTCGTGTAGATTGATCAACTTCTCCCACATCTCTTTAGCACAGTTGAAGGATCAAACCTGCTTTAATTGTTCATTGGTTAGGCCACATTGTAGTATTGCAGTCGCCTTTGCATCTGCCTCGATTTTCCTCAGAGTTGGTTCGTCCAATTTATCCTAGGCGATCGAAATTCCATCTTCTGTAGGTACGGTATATCCCGTTTGGATTATCATCCATAGATCTAGATGGGCCTTTAGGTGGGATTCCATTTGACCCTTCCAGGTTCCGAAGTTCTCGCCAGAGAATAGAGGCGGACGAACACTGTTCCATTCTTGATTGGCCATTAAGGATAAATCTTGCACACACAGAAAAAATAGAAATGTATCAAGACTTGGTCTTGGATTAGTAGTGTGGGAGAAGAAAAAAATAGTCCAACAAAAATATTACACGAATTTCGAGGCAGAATAATTTTAAAAAATAATAATAAAAACTTTGTGATAAATTTTTAGAAGATGTTACTTTTGTTAATTCTGAACAAAATAAGAATTCAATGTTGTGACAAAAATTTGCTCGAATTAAGGTAGCACGACTTTCGAAAAAAAAATATATTAAAATAATGGGAAAAAATTTATGACGAATTTTCAAAAGTTGATTGTTTTATCAATTTGACTTATGGTAAAAAAATGAGAATTCAAAATTGAAAAAAAATGAGAATTCTGATTGTTTTATCAATCCACCCACAGATATTATTTATTTGAAAAAAAAATGCACAAGATCGAGTGGTGTTGCACCAAACTCGATTAACGAGAAAGATTAAAAAAAGATAAAATAATTTCAAAAATCTGAAAAACTCTCAAATTCGTGTTGCACCAAATTTGAGCTACCCCGCTCTAATACCACTTGTTGGATCGAGAGAAAATGATAGAGGGGGGTGAATATCGTAAAAAGATTCGGATTTAGAGACAGAATGCACAGCGGAAAATTAACATGAAAACCAAACGCAAACACAGGGATTTACTTGGTTCGGAGTCGCGGTCGGCTCCTACTCCAAGGCTCACGGTCCTTGACCATTTACTGCGGGCAATACTATAATCGCGCAAAATCTTACAAACAGTTATACAGAAGTAAGTGCAGTAAGAATACAATTAAGAATTGACTCTTCGTTACCGACGCCCGGTGTAGATCGTTCTTCGGTGTGTAGGGTCGTCGGCGGCGCTAGAATCTCGAGATGGAGGATTTCTGGAGCATAGCGCCTGAGTTAAAGAGCGTATTGGCCTTGGAAAACTTATTGTATGAAGCCTTGGGGTCGAGGGGCTATTTATAGCCTTCTGGGGCACCCTGAACTTTGGCGGTGCCCCCTCCACGTGTCAGCCGATCCGAACAAGTCTCGGTCAGCTCTTATCCCACTTGAATAGGGCTGAGAGTTGACTGGGGGTGCCCGGGACGCAGGGCGCGCCCGGGTTGACTCGGTCCGTTGGCTTCTCGCTGGATTGACTCTTTCTGCTTCGTTGGCTTGACCCTGGGGCGCCCGAGGCATCCAGGGCGCCCGGGAGCATGGGGGCACCCCCCCCCCCCAGTGAGCTTCCGAAGCGTTCTCTTGCTTTACTTGTTTTGCTTTGACCTTGGGGGCGCCCGGGACCTCCGGGGTGCCCTACTCAGCTGCTGCCTCTCTCCCTTGAGGCGTTCTGAGCTGCAGAGACTCGTTCCTTTGGACCTGCATCAAGGGTTAGTTGCAAATACAATTTAACAAGAATATGTTATGATTATACAGTCATAGCTGTCTTGGCTCTGACTTTGGGTCTCCAAAATGGAACCCTAGGTCGAACCGACGCCTACTGTTCCCTCAACGGGGAACGCGTCCTCACCTACTCCTCTCAGGAGAATTTACCTGTTGCCAACCGGCTCCTCCGGTTGGACTTTTGCCCAGCAGTCCTTCGCCAGGTGTCCAGCTGTCCTTCTCCAGGTCTTCAGTACCAAGCAGTCCTTCGCCTAGTGCCTAGCAGTCCTTCGCTAGGGCTCTGTATCCTGGCATTCCTTCGCCAGGTGTCTAGCAGTCCTTCGCTAGGGCTTTGTATCCTAGCCTTCCTTCGCCAGGTGCCTAGCAGTCCTCTGCTAGGGCTTTGTATCCTGGCAGTCCTTCGCTAGGTGCCTAGCAGCCCTTCGCTAGGACTTTGTTTCCTGGCAGTCCTTCGCCAGGTGCCTAGCAGCCCTTCGCTAGGACTTTGTTTCCTGGCAGTCCTTCGCCAGGTGCCTAGCAGCCCTTCGCTAGGACTTCTTTCTGCACACTTGAGTAACTTCGTTAGATCACAAATAGTACTTAACTTTGAATCCTTTGCCAATATCAAAACAAGGTTCGATATTGTGCTTCTTGAATCAATAGTCCTGAGCTAGCCGAACCAACTTGGGTCGATCCCCTTCACTGTCTTCTGAGTCTGAGTCTGAGTCTGACTCCGGTGCTGGTTGAGGCTTCTTCTTGGCAACTTTTCCTTGGGATTTACCTGCAATAAAGGCAATACTTTTCCCGACCATTGTGGAGTTAGTCTGTTCATGCAATTCTAATTCTGAAAAAAGTTCATCTAATTTAATTTTTGATAGGTCCCTAGAAACCTTGTAAGTATCTACCATAGATGCCCACAGTGTGTTCCTTGGGAACGCGTTTAAGGTATACCTGATTAGATCATGGTTCTCTACCATTTGACCTATTGTGTATAGACCATTCATCAGCTCCTGGATTATGGCGTGGAGCTGTGCTGCTGATTCTCCTTGATTCATCTTTATCATGTAGAGTCTATTCTGCAACAGATCCCTTTTGCTGATTCTGGTGTCGGAGGTACCTTCGTGCAGCTCAATCAGCTTGTTCCAAAGTTCTTTGGCGCTGCTGAAAGGTCCCACCTAGTTCAGTTCTTCCTTTTTCAATCCGCATTGCAACGTCTGAGTTGCCTTTGCATCAGCCTCTATCTTTTTTTTCAACGAGGCGCCCCATTCAGAGTAGTGTTGTGTCACTCCTTCTGCGTTCTTTGGAATCTCAAGGCCAGATTGGATAATTATCCACATGTTCACCTGAGTTTTCAAGTGGACTTCCATCCAGCTTTTCCAGTTGGAGAAGTCTTCTCCACTGAAAAGCGGTGGCCTGGCTATGCTGAATCCCTCTTGCATGACCATAATATTTTCTGAGAAAAAAACCACGAAAACTTGTTCCAAGACCTAGTCTTGGATTAGTAGTGCGGAAGAAATTATAAACAACGGAAAAAACGATCGAGTGGTGTTGCACCATCCTCGATTAACGATAAAAATTCAAAACAAAAATTAAAATAACTTCGTAAATCCGAAAAAAAACTCTCAAATTGGTGGTTGCACCAAATTTGAGCCACCCGCTCTGATACCACTTGTTGGATCGGAGAAATCGATAGAGGAGGGGGGGGTGAATATCGATATAAATTTTTTCGGAGAAAATAGAGCAGTTACACAGTGGAAAATAATAGAACACACGCGAACACAAGTCAGTTTTACTTGGTTTGGAGTCGCGGTTGCTCCTACTCCAAGGCCCATGGTCCTTGACCATTTACTTTGGGCAATTCTATAATCGCAAGAAGAATTTTACAAATCGAGTACAAGAATAGAATTGGATTTAAATTGCAACACTTTTCATAAAATAATTTTACCGACGCCCGAGGTGGATCGAAGTTCGGAGCAGAGGGTCATCGTCGGCACTGAAATCTCAAAGTCGAAGCTTGTCGGAGCGTAGCGCTTGAACGAAAGTGTTTGGAGCGTTGAGAGCGATGTGTTTTGTAGCCTTATGGGTGAACCCCCTTTTATAGCACCCATGGTGTGCCTGTGTCAATGGGGGTGCCTACACGTGGCCTTCCCTACGCGATCTCTTATCCACAGGCTCGGTCAGCGCTTATCCATCTTCACTGGGGCGCCTGAGCTGAGTATGTCCAGAGGCTTCGTGGCAATTTGCTTCGCTTGCTTCTATTTTGCCTTTGCACTGGGGCACCCGTATATATACGAGAGCCTGTATCCATACGGGCGCCTAGCCCCAGTGAGGTGCCTCACTCCATTGAGGTGCCTCAACTGCAGAAAACTAGTCCTTCTGTAACGACCCGGAAAATTCTCTTGATATTTTATGAAAATATTGAGCATGTTTAGATAATTTTCGAAGGAGCTAGAAGTATTAATACGAACTTTGGGCTAGAAAACCTATATTTTCTCATTTAAGTCGAGAAAACTAAGTACTAATGGGCCTTATGTGGAGTTTTTAGTACCATGATTATAGGTGGATTTTAGGTAATAATTAGTATAAATAGGTAATAATTAGTATAAATATAAATAGGATTTAATTAGGCATATTAGCATGATTATGGGTAAGTCTTAGCCTAATTTTTCCTATTTTAATGAAGAAATTAGGTACGAATGAGCTTTAAATAGGTCCCAAAAATGGGTATTAATTAGGTAAAAATTAATATAAATATAAAAGAATTTTATTTAGGAATATTAGCCTATTATGGGTGATTGTTGGGGAATTTTCGAAATAAAAAGGGGATTTTCGAAAATTAGAGGAAAAGGTTTAAATAAAATGAAAATAAAAATAAAGGTGCATGGGCCAAGGATTGAACCTTGGACCTCTTGTACAACAATGAAGGCTTAAACCAACTCACCTAGCAAGGAATTTGTATGAGTAAATGAAGTAGAGGTGGGTTAAGAAGTAGAAGGAGATGAAGGGTCATGAAAGACTCTTCATTTGCCTCTTTAAAGGAGCTATAAAAAGGGGGTTAGGGGGGTTACTTCTCTTCATCATCAAGTGCATTTGCTCCCCTCCTCCCTCCTCATTCTAGCCGAAACTCTAAGGAAGAGTTCTCCCTTGGAAAAGCTTCCACCAAGGCTCCATCACCCAAGATCTAAAGTTCTTACAAGGATCCAAGGACTAGGTGTGGTCAAGAGACATCAAGTCTTCATCCTTCTCTCCATCCAAGGTCTAAAAATTTAGAAACCCCAAGGTAAGACTCCCTCACCTGTGGTATAATAGTTATCTATGATTTCCATGATTTTTAGCATGATATATGGGTTAGTTTTTGGATGAGATGTTGAAAGGAAAGAAAAACCAAGGTCCTTGAGTTTATGGATTTCGGCCAGCATGATTTAAAAGTCTGTAAATATGCTAAAAATCCTTATAATGTTATTTGATGTTCCCTTATGATGTTTAGTAAGTAAATATAATTTTTGGGAATTTTTGGAGTACCCTAGAGACCCTATGTGTTTCGGCCAACAACAAGGTAAGGAGACCAAGAACCCTAGGTTTGTGGGTTTCGGCCACCATGATTTTGTGGTCTATAATTATGCCAAAAATCCTGATAATGTTGTTTAATGTTCCCTTATGATGTTTAGTAAGTAAATATAATTTTTGGGAATTTTTGGAGTACCCTAGAGACCCTATGGGTTTCGGCCAACAACAAGGTAAGGAAACCAAGAACCCTTGGTTTGTGGGTTTTGGCCACCATGATTTTGGGGTCTATAATTATACCAAAAATCCTGATAATGTTTTTTAATGTTTCCTTATGATGTTTAGTAAGTAAATATAATTTTTTGGGAATTTTTGGAGTACCCTAGTGACCCTATGGGTTTCGGCCAACAAGAAGGAAAGGAAACCAAGAACCCTAGGTTTGTGGGTTTCGGCCACCATGATTTTGGGGTCTATAATTATGCCAAAAATCTTGATAATGTTGATTAATGTTCCCTTATGATGTGTAGTAAGTAAATATAATTTTTGGGAATTTTTGGGGTTCCCTATAGTACCCTAGGGTTTCGGCCAACATGAAAGACCCATGTGTAAGGTTGGTTTTAAACCCTAAGTATATGTTTTAGGTTTTATCATGATATAAGGGAGATGAAGGGTGTTTATGTGAATGTTTCACATGGGCTAGATAACCTATGGGTTTCTGCCAAGTACCCTATTAGGGTGGGAAGCTAGGACTTATTTCAAGTAAGGGCCCAATAGCCTATGGTAAGGTATGGGTAGGGTTTAAGCAATTGATTTGGGGTTTTAATGGAATTTCTCCATGCCCCCATGGCCTGGAAGTTTCGGCCAAGGATCTAACCTGGGACTAAAGCTGGGATAACCCTACCAAGATGCTTGGGTATAGGTTATTAGGAGGTATGCTTAAGTAAGGTGGAAGAATAGCATGTTAACTAAACCTTTAGCTTATATGTCATGAAATATAGAATGTTTAGACATGTGCCATGATTTAGGAATGATATGTATGTATGCCATGATGTATGAATGATATGTATGTATGTCATGTCTTACGAATAATATGAATGTATGCCATGCTTATGTGTGTATGCCATGCTACATGAATGATGTGTACCTATGCCATGTCTAAGAATGGAAATGATGAATGAAGGTTAAGTAGGATGAATGAATGAATATGCTATGCATGATGATGCCTTTAAGGCATAATGATGATGAAAGAATGATGAACGAATGAATATGCTATGAATGATGATGAATGAAGAAGCATATGAAAGCATTTATTTTATTTTATGGGCTTGTACCGGACCTAAGTAAGGTCCACGGTTCTGGACTACCGATGATGCTGTCCACGGTTCGGGACTACCGATGATGCTGTCCTTACGGTTCGGGACTACCGATGAAGCTGTCCTTACCCTAGTAGGTCGAGATTAGCTACCTCGTATTTACTTAGGGATGCGCGCATATGATGAATGAATGTGGTACAAGCCAGGGCCCAATGAAAGTTATGATTATGTTAAAAGCATGTTTTCAAGATTAAGCATCCTTATATATATGCACGATTGCCACATGCATCCATTCATGTTATGCATTATGTTATGAAAAGTATGTTTACGAAAAGTATGTTATGAAGGTATGTTTATGCCATGATTTTATTTATGTTTATGCCATGATTTTATTCGTGTTTATGCCATGATTTTATTTATGTTTGTGCCATGATATTATTTAAGCTTATGCTATGATATTATTTACGTTTATGCCATGATGTTATTTATGTGTATGCCATGATTTGATGCTAGTTTAGAATGCCATGCTTTAATTGTGTTTATGATAGTTTAGGATGTCATGATTTTATCTATATTCATGTTAGTTTAGGATGCCATGATTTTATGCTAATTTAGAATGCCATGCTTTAATTATGTGTATGTTAAGTTAGGATGCCATGAGTTCATTGATGATTATGTTAGTTTAGGATGTCATGGTTTAATTATGTTATGTTACGTTAGAATGTCATTATTTTGTTCATGCTCATGCTAGTAGGGGATGCTATGATTGTAATTAGATTTATGCCATGATTTTATTTATGTCTATGTCGAGTATTATACCATGCCATGAATGTTTACGATGTTTATGTCTATATCGAGTACTATGCCATGCCATGAATGTTTACGATGTTTATGTCTATATCAAGTACTATGCCATGCTATGAATGTTTACGATGTTTATGTGATGTCAAGTATTATGTCATACCCGAATGTTTACGGTTATGTTATGCCATGCTATGAATGGGATGAAGCTATGCCCATGACATGTCCAATGAATGCTAAGTGATGTTAAGGATGATGTTCTAAGTAAAGCGCTAAGTGTGCTAATGTTTCATATGTTTATGATTAAGTGACGGATGGTTTTAGTGAGTAGGAAAGAGTCTTACTATGCCTGTGTGCTTATAGTTTTATTTTCTTATACCGCAGATCACGCAAAGGAACAGTAAGGAAGCAGCAGGAGGGCATTGCAGAATGTGTGTGATAGTGACTTGGCCAAGAGACCATATGTTGCTTGTCTTATGATAGAACTTTACCTTTACTACTAAGTACTTGAATATGACTATGACTCTATGACATGATGCTAAAGTATGACAGAATGCTAAAGTATGACATGATGCTAAGTATGACATGATGCTAAAATATGACATGATGCTAGGTATGTTATGATGTTAGGAATGGTAGAAAGTGCATGTAGGTGTAAGTTTAAAGTTTTCCGCTGCATTATGATGTTTACATGCCCTAAGTATATTAACGTAACGCCGCTTTATGGTGGTCAATAGGAAAAAAAAAAAGCGGGCGTTACAGGTTGGTATCAGAGCAGTAACCATCTCACTACACACATATCAAGCCCTCTTTCTGCCGCTTCCAAGTAAGTACCTCTTTACATATCTGATAGTAGTAAGATGTTTTATGATTCTAAGATATGCAAGTATGAACGATAGTTATGATGAAAAGTACGTTACGATATGTAACGACGAATGATACTTTATCTTATTTTAGGAATTAAATATTTAGAATTTAGTATGGGGGTAGGAATAGCAATAACTCATATTATTCCATAAGCAACTATAGGTATTATACCCATAATTTATATGATAAATAACTATAATTTATGATATTATGTATAACCTATAATATAGTCTCATGTAGGGAAGTATATGATAGCCTACATACATTAGATTATAAAACTCTCACCCATGTTAGCGTATAGCATTAGTTCCATTATACTAATACTAATATAATTAATGGTGTAAGTCATACAGTATAACCTCAAATGATACGCATAGGGTAGTGTCCTAATTATATTAACACCTATTGTAGATTAGGGATCCACTATATTTTCATACTAATTATCAATAGTAAATTAGCAACGTATGATTCCCCATTATCTTATATATAATATATAAGATTACCTTAAGTTATTTTATGGTAATATAATAAATATGACCTCACTTATCATATAATAACTATTAACTATTATAATTCATAGCTCATGTTGTGAATTAATATGTCGGAAGCATACTATTATTAGGTTTACCCATAATTATAATAACTATATACTTATGATATATGCATATAATTACATCATAGAGCTATTAATGACACTATCTCAATTATACACTAAGGAGATAGATACGTCCCCACAAGTTTTGGACTGCAAGTTCTTAACGACCCTGCCTTTGGGAGAAATAATGACATCCGCTCACGTACTGCGTGTTGTGCTAGTCGGAATCGCAGAAAGAGAACTCTACTATGATTTGATAATACTCGACATGCGGGATTACGATGTTATAATGGGGATGGACTTTCTGAGCAAATACGGTGCTTCTATCGAGTGCCGTAAGCGAAAGGTGATCCATTCGACCCGAGGTAGATAATATGTTTGAATTTATCGGAGAATCAGGGAAAAGAACCCGGAAATTCTTATCGACTCCCAAAACACGGAAGGGTTTGGACAAACAAGATGGTAATCCTAGCCTTCAGAGAATGAAACAGGAGATTCTAGAAGTAAAGGGCGATGGCTTTTATATGACTGAAGGGGGAGTGTATTCAAAAATCTCTCGGCACTAAATGGCGATTTAGTACCGCCTTTCACCCTCAGACTGATGGGCAAACTGAACGGGTGAATCAAGTACTAGAAGACATGTTACAAGCGTGTGCCTTGGATTTCAAGGGAAGCTGGTGTCGATATTTGTGTTTAGCAGAATTCGCATACAACAACAGCTACCAAGCTACTATTGGAATGGCACCTTATGAAGCGTTGTATGGGAGGAGATGTAGGTCTCCGATCTGTTGGTATGAGGGTGGTGAAAAGAAGGAGATGGGGCACACAACGGATCTCATTAACAGCACCACCCAAGCTATACAGAATATTCGGCAACGGATAGAAACTGCTCAGAGTCGGCAGAAGAGTTATGACGATGTCCGGCGTAGACCCCTGGAATTTAATGTTGGGGATTTGGTATTCCTCAAAGTGGCGCCTATGAAAGGGGTGACAAGATTTGGGAAGAAAGGAAAGCTGAGTCCGCGATATGTGGGGCCGTATCTGATTCTGAAAAGAGTTGGTAAGGTGGCATACGAGCTGGAGCTACCTCCAGAGATGTCAGCTATCCATAACGTATTCCATGTGTCCCTGCTCAAGAAGTGTATCCCGAATACGGACCAAGTGATCGAGCCGCAGACAGGACAAATACAAGGGGACCTAAGTTACGAGAGCAGACCCATTCAAATTTTGGATAGAGAGGTCAAGAAGCTGAGGAGTAGGGAGGTACCCTTGGTCAAGGTCTTATGGCAAAGCCAGCGGTTCGAGGAAGCTACCTGGGAACGCGAGGACGAAATGAGGCGCAAGTACCCGGAGTTATTCAAAGTTCGAGGACGAACTTTCACGAGGTATGGGGGATTGTAACGACCCGGAAAATTCTCTTGATATTTTATGAAAATATTGAGCATGTTTAGATAATTTTCGAAGGAGCTAGAAGTATTGATACGAACATTGGGCTAGAAAACCTATGTTTTCTCATTTAAGTCGAGAAAACTAAGTACTAATGGGCCTTATGTGGAGTTTTTAGTACCATGATTATAGGTGGATTTTAGGTAATAATTAGTATAAATAGGTAATAATTAGTATAAATATAAATAGGATTTAATTAGGCATATTAGCATGATTATGGGTAAGTCTTAGCCTAATTTTTCATATTTTAATGAAGAAATTAGGTACGAATGAGCTTTAAATAGGTCCCAAAAATGGGTATTAATTAGGTAAAAATTAATATAAATATAAAAGATTTTTATTTAGGAATATTAGCCTATTATGGGTGATTGTTGGGGAATTTTCGAAATAAAAAGGGGATTTTCGAAAATTAGAGGAAAAGGTTTAAATAAAATGAAAATAAAATAAAAATAAAAGTGCATGGGCCAAGGATTGAACCTTGGACCTCTTGTACAACCATGAAGGCTTACACCAACTCACCTAGCAAGGAATTTGTATGAGTAAATGAAGTAGAGGTGGGTTAAGAAGTAGAAGGAGATGAAGGGTCATGAAAGACTCTTCATTTGCCTCTTTAAAGGAGCTATAAAAAGGGGGTTAGGGGGGTTACTTCTCTTCATCATCAAGTGCATTTGCTCCCCTCCTCCCTCCTCATTCTAGCCGAAACACTAAGGAAGAGTTCTCCCTTGGAAAAGCTTCCACCAAGGCTCCATCACCCAAGATCTAAAGTTCTTACAAGGATCCAAGGACTAGGTGTGGTCAAGAGACATCAAGTCTTCTTCCTTCTCTCCATCCAAGGTCTAAAAATTTAGAAACCCCAAGGTAAGACTCCCTCACCTGTGGTATAATAGTTATCTATGATTTCCATGATTTTTAGCATGATATATGGGTTAGTTTTTGGATGAGATGTTGAAAGGAAAGAAAAACCAAGGTCCTTGAGTTTATGGATTTCGGCCAGCATGATTTAAAAGTCTGTAAATATGATAAAAATCCTTATAATGTTATTTGATGTTCCCTTATGATGTTTAGTAAGTAAATATAATTTTTGGGAATTTTTGGAGTATCCTAGAGACCCTATGGGTTTCGGCCAACAACAAGGTAAGGAAACCAAGAACCCTAGGTTTGTGGGTTTCGGCCACCATGATTTTGGGGTCTATAATTATGCCAAAAATCCTGATAATGTTGTTTAATGTTCCCTTATGATGTTTAGTAAGTAAATATAATTTTTGGGAATTTTTGGAGTACCCTAGAGACCCAATGGGTTTCGGCCAACAACAAGGTAAGGAAACCAAGAACTCTAGGTTTGTGGGTTTCGGCCACCATGATTTTGGGGTCTATAATTATGCCAAAAATCCTGATAATGTTTTTTAATGTTCCCTTATGATGTTTAGTAAGTAAATATAATTTTTGGGAATTTTTGGAGTACCCTAGAGACCCTATGGGTTTCGGCCAACAAGAAGGAAAGGAAACCAAGAACCCTAGGTTTGTGGGTTTCGGCCACCATGATTTTGGGGTCTATAATTATGCCAAAAATCTTGATAATGTTGATTAATGTTCCCTTATGATGTGTAGTAAGTAAATATAATTTTTGGGAATTTTTGGGGTACCCTAGAGTATCCTAGGGTTTCGGCCAACATGAAAGACCCATGTGTAAGGTTGGTTTTAAACCCTAAGTATATGTTTTAGGTTTTATCATGATATAAGGGAGATGAAGGGTGTTTATGTGAATGTTTCACATGGGCTAGATACCCTATGGGTTTCGGCCAAGTACCCTATTAGGGTGGGAAGCTAGGACTTATTTCAAGTAAGGGCCCAATAGCCTATGGTAAGTATGGGTAGGGTTTAAGCAATTGATTTGGGGTTTTAATGGAATTTCTCCATGCCCCCATGGCCTGGAAGTTTCGGCCAAGGATCTAACCTGGGACTAAAGCTGGGATAACCCTACCAAGATGCTTGGGTATAGGTTATTAGGAGGTATGCTTAAGTAAGGTGGAAGAATACCATGTTAACTAAACCTTTAGCTTATATGTCATGAAATATAGAATGTTTAGACATGTGCCATGATTTAGGAATGATATGTATGTATGCCATGATGTATGAATGATATGTATGTATGCCATGTCTTATGAATAATATGAATGTATGCCATGCTTATGTGTGTATGCCATGCTACATGAATGATGTGTACCTATGCCATGTCTAAGAATGGAAATGATGAATGAAGGTTAAGTAGGATGAATGAATGAATATGCTATGCATGATGATGCCTTTAAGGCATAATGATGATGAAAGAATGATGAATGAATGAATATGCTATGAATGATGATGAATGAAGAAGCATATGAAAGCATTTATTTTATTTTATGGGCTTGTACCGGACCTAAGTAAGGTCCACGGTTCTGGACTACCGATGATGCTGTCCACGGTTCGGGACTACCGATGATGCTGTCCTTACGGTTCGGGACTACCGATGAAGCTGTCCTTACCCTAGTAGGTCGAGATTAGCTACCTCGTATTTACTTAGGGATGCGCGCATATGATGAATGAATGTAGTACAAGCCAGGGCCCAATGAAAGTTATGATTATGTTAAAAGCATGTTTTCAAGATTAAGCATCCTTATATATATGCACGATTGCCACATGCATTCATTCATGTTATGCATTATGTTATGAAAAGTATGTTTACGAAAAGTATATTATGAAGGTATGTTTATGCCATGATTTTATTTATGTTTATGTCATGATTTTATTCGTGTTTATGCCATGATTTTATTTATGTTTGTGCCATGATATTATTTAAGCTTATGCCATGAGATTATTTACGTTTATGCCATGATGTTATTTATGTGTATGCCATGATTTGATGCTAGTTTAGAATGCCATGCTTTAATTTTGTTTATGATAGTTTAGGATGTCATGATTTTATCTATATTCATGTTAGTTTAGGATGCCATGATTTTATGCTAATTTAGAATGACATGCTTTAATTATGTGTATGCTAAGTTAGGATGCCATGAGTTCATTGATGATTATGTTAGTTTAGGATGCCATGGTTTAATTATGTTATGTTACATTAGAATGCCATTATTTTGTTCATGCTCATGCTAGTAGGGGATGCCATGATTGTAATTAGATTTATGCCATGATTTTATTTATGTCTATGTCGAGTATTATACCATGCCATGAATGTTTACGATGTTTATGTCTATATCGAGTACTATGCCATGCCATGAATGTTTACGATGTTTATGTCTATATCAAGTACTATGTCATGCTATGAATGTTTACGATGTTTATGTGATGTCAAGTATTATGCCATACCCGAATGTTTACGGTTATGTTATGCCATGCTATGAATGGGATGAAGCTATGTCCATGACATGTCCAATGAATGCTAAGTGATGTTAAGGATGATGTTCTAAGTAAAGCGCTAAGTGTGCTAATGTTTCATATGTTTATGATTAAGTGACGGATGGTTTTAGTGAGTAGGAAAGAGTCTTACTATGCCTGTGTGCTTATAGTTTTATTTTCTTATACCACAGATCACGCAAAGGAACAGTAAGGAAGCAGCAGGAGGGCATTGCAGAATGTGTGTGATAGTGACTTGGCCAAGAGACCATATGTTGCTTGTCTTATGATAGAACTTTACCTTTACTACTAAGTACTTGAATATGACTATGACTCTATGACATGATGCTAAAGTATGACAGAATGCTAAAGTATGACATGATGCTAAAATATGACATGATGCTAGGTATGTTATGATGTTAGGAATGGTAGAAAGTGCATGTAGGTGTAAGTTTAAAGTTTTCCGCTGCATTATGATGTCTACATACCCTAAGTATGTTGACGTAACGCCGCTTTATGGTGGTCAAAAGAAAAAAAAAAGCGGGCGTTACACCTTCGATCCCTGCAACCAAGGTTAGTTCCAAAACAAAAAGAAGCAAACATGTTAGCCATTATTTACAGCCTAAGATGTGTTGGTTCTGACTTTGGGTCTCCCAAATGGAATCCTAGGTCGGACCGACGCCCACTGTTCCCTCGACAGGGAACGCGCCCTCACCTACTCCTCTCTGGAGAGTTTACCTTTTGCCAACCGGCTCCTCCGGTTGGACTTTTGCCCAATCCACCTGACCATGTCTTCGTGCCCAACTTCCTGTTAGGTCTTCGGTGCCTGACTTCCGGTGATGTCTTCGGTGCCCAGTCCTTTGCCAGGTCTTCTTGCCCAGTCCTCGACCAGGACTTCTTTGCCCAACTTCCGGTCAGGTCTTCTTGCCCAGTCCATGACCAGGACTTCTTGCCTAGTGTACCTAAGACTTTTCCCGCACACTTAGTAGACTTGTTAGAACATAATAACACCTTAACTTCTGAACCCTTTGCCATTATCAAAACCCAGGGTTGACTTAGGTGCTTCCTACACCAACACATGGATCCCATTTTGTCTCCTAGGGCTCTCCCTTGGACTTCTAGCTCTAGTTACCTTCCTAGGTAACTTATCCACAAATTCAAGACCACACTAGTGTCCCTCCGGTGCTTCTTGACCTTCCACTAATACTCTCTTAACTCTATAGACCTTTTTCTTGGTCAATTCCTTTTCTTTTCCTTTAAATGACTTTTCTTTACCATTATTGACCTTTTCTTTACCATAAACATAAGGCATCTTTGAATATGACATTTTAGTAACATTTGTCTTCCTAGGGTAGTATCCTAGACCCGACCTACCATTTCTATGGTTTTGATCCTTTGGTAGCACAATCAATCCCTTGGACCCTCTAATAAGTCTATCTAAGTTCTTTTCTAAGTTATCAAATTTTGCTCTCAAAACTTGATTTTCCTTTTCTAAATTCCTAACCTTAGTATCGCTATACCTAACTTGATCATTCCTAGGTCTACCCATTTTCTAGGCATATATCTCCCTTTCTTAGGGTTGATGCCTTGATCCTTAGTTCTAGAACTCCTAATTTTATCGCAAATCATAGATTTTTGAACATTTTGGCACGGAATAGTGTTTTTAGTTTTATCATGATACTTAAAGCCAAAATTACATTTAGGCAAGTAATTATTAACATTTCTAGCATTCATGGAAGTATTTGAAGCATAAGTAATGTTAGAGATTACCTCCCTTACCCTTGTAGCTCCCCCTTGATGTGTGCTCATTTTCTTCCTTTCTTCTTTCTCCCATCTTCTAAGGTGCTCCATCTTTTTCAGCTCTCCTTTCCTTGGACATTGTGTGGTAATGTCCTAGCTCCCCGCAAGTATAGCACCTAATGTGCTTCTTTTCTTTTCTTTCCCTACAACCCACATTAGATTTAAATTGAATGGACATGGGTTTAGAGAGTACCTCCTTCTTACCTAGTGGACACTTGTCCTTGTAGTATCCCCTTTTGTTGCATCCAAAGCATATAATATGATCTTTTGATTTGGCTTTGGTGGAGGTTGGAGCTTCTTCTTGCTCTTGTGTGGATGAGGGTCTCTCCTCCCCCTCAACTCTTGAATTTGACACTTCTTCTCCTTCTCTTAAGGAAGTTGATGATTTTTCACTTAATTGTGCCACCTCACTTGATGAGGTTGACACTTCTTCTTCCTCTTGGTCTTCTTGGACTCTTGAACTTATTTCTTCGGGCTCTTCTACTAGTTGAGCTTGTGTAGGGTTCTTATGAACTTCTTCCAATTTATTCCACAACTCATATGCATTTGTATATGTCCCTACACTACTCAAAACATTGTTAGGAAAAATATTAATCAAAACATTGATTACCTTCTCATTTGCCCGAGATTGGTCTTGTTGCTCCTTAGTCCAATACCTAGGTCGGAGCTTTTTTCCATACTTGTCCTTAGGGATTTCAAATGGTTCTTCTAGCACCATTACACATTCCCAATCCATGCCGAGCCACATCCTCATCCTTGCTCTCCAATAGGCAAAATTCTCATGGTCATATGTTGGTGGTGAGTTGATATCATCCCCTAGCTTATCCTCCATCATTTTTCCTCTAGCCTTCTTTGCTCCCTTGGCGGTTATTCTAATCAAGAGTTGTCCTAGCTCTGATACCACTTGTTGGATCGATACAATTGCTAGAGGGTGGGAGTGAATAACACTTTTCGAACTCTTTCTTCCTACACGGTTAGTTGCACAAGCGGAATATGCTACAATAAAACTAAACTAACTTAAAACAAGGAAGAAACTCACGATTTACGTGGTTTGGAGATAAACTCCTACTCCACTGTTGCCCGTAAGGTGGGCGATCCCTAATCCGTCGGTGGATGATTCCCCAGAGCACCTCCGGCTAAATCGCGTAGCTCCTTGTGGGTGGAGAAACCTCTCTACAAGATCTGGACACTACCTGAGATCACCAGGCTACTAACTCACTCTAACCAAGTAAGTTTCGCCAAGAAAGAAAGCATGAAACGAGCTCCTTTAAATAGAGCTCGAGCCTGAAACAACCGCTACCAGTCGACTGCCCCTGGGCAGTCGACTGGTCCCACTCAGATTCGACCATTACAGTACAACGTTCGAATCCAGCAGTTATTCCAGTCGACACTAGTCGACTGCTCCTAGAGCAGTCGACTGGTCCGAACCTAAGCCTAGGGTTACACTCCCCGAGTACATTTCACTGCGCACTCGAACCTTCCCGGCTTAGTTCTTGAGTACAACGACTCACACTAGGACCCTCATAACCCAGTCGACTCTTCACCAGCAGCCTCGACTGTTGCCTTCACGCCCTCTTCATCTTCGGCCCTCAGCCCTCGGATGCGCAAGCAAGCCTCCAGCTTACCTCCATGCCATCCTTCACGTATGCCTCGAAGTCCGCGTCGCTCGGCTCATCGTCCCAGCTATCCACGGTCCCTCGGATGCGCACACAAGCCTCCAGCTTGCCTCCATTCCATCCTTCACCTGAAGACTTCAACCAAGTCCATGTGTACCTACAAACCTACACACTCACATACACATGTTAGTCCAACAACAAATCCTAACTTAACCATATTGACCACACACATCAATACCCTATGATCCTCCAGATCATCTTAGGGCCGATTGCCCCAACAGTCATGACTAATGAAGAACTAACTATGGTTAGGTAAAGTCCTAGTGGGACTAGGAAAATATAATGGGACTAGATGATGTCCAAATGGATCGGGAAGATCGCACGTTGGCAAAGTGAAGTTCATGTGGGACTAGGCAAATCTAGTGGGAGTAGGTAAAGTCCAAGTGGATCGGGGAAATTAGACATTAGCAAAGTGAAGTTCTAGTGGGACTAGGTAGACTTAATGGGACTAGATGAAGTCCAAGTGGATCGAGAAGAACGGACGTTGGCAAAGGGAAGTCCTAGTGGGACTAGGTAAACCTAGTTGGGAACTAGGTGAAGTCTAAGGTGGGTTAGCTGGGAGCTAAACACTTGGCACAAGAGAAGTCCTAGTTGGGAATTAGGCATGGCAAAGTTCAAGTCGATCAAAGGTTTGATCAGACACTTAGTGAGAAAGTCTTAACAAGTCACGGTTGATCGAGGTTAGGCAAAGTAACCCTAGACTTGTGTTAGACGAGTTATGGTTTGGGCAATCCATTGGTGATAGGTTATCACGAGAACAAAAGCCTTCTTAATCGATTGGGTGATCGATTAAGGAAGGCATGAATCAATTGGGTAATAGATTGGGAGAGTTGTGTTGCGACAATAGAAGCCTTCTTAATCGATTAGGTGATCGATTAAGGAAGACATGAATCGATTCGGTGATCGATTGGGAGAGTTGTGTCTTGACAATAAAAGCTTTCTTAATCGATTGAGTGATCGATTAAGAAAGGCATTAATCGATTGAATAATTGATTAAGCTTCAAAAACTAGCCATTGAATAACTAGATATGGTATGGTAATTGATTAGGTAATCGATTAAGGAACCTTAGGTCGCAAATATATAAGATTTTCACGTAGGTTGAAGTTGCATCTCTTCTCCTCCTTTATCGCCATTTCTAGTTAGGTCTTGGAGTATAGTGTTGTTGCATTTCTAAGCATCAAGAGAAGATTCCAAGCTAGAAGAAAGTAAGAAAAACAAAGAGAGACCATTGTTGTAAATCTTGTAAGATTTATTTGTAATTTGCTTATATTCTTATTGTTTTTCTTTGAGAGCTTGTACGAGACTTCTCCGCCTCCAAAAAGAAAATTTTCATAGTGATTGTAAGAGAGAGGAGAGTGGACCCTTGGATTAGTCACCTTAAGGAGGTGGATACCAAGTAAAATCAAGGGTATTAGCATTGCTTCAAGTTTTCGCTGTAACAAATCTACAACGAAGCAATCAGAGCTAATCATCCCTCCCTTTAGCGCTCCTATCGGTCCTAACAAATAGTATCAGAGCGAGGTCATTCTTCTTTGGACTCATCGTTGAGAGAACAAGAGCTAAAGAAAAAAGAAGTTGAAGAAACCGTAATTTCAAGAAGTCATCAACAAGTGGAATCAACTTCAAAATGGAGTTCAGCTACAACATCCAGGCACCTCCACCATTCAATAAATCCCATTTCAATCTTTAGGAAACATAGATAAAAAATTTCTTCATGATGGAGATAGAACAATGGTTTGCTCTAATGGAGAGTTTTGAGGTTCCATCAAATAACAAATGCAAGCTTCTTAAGAAAACCAAATGGAATGAGGAGCAAATTTCAATAGATGTGAGGCCAACGGCAACGTAACTAAGCTATTGGTTAATCTATTACTGAGCATAATTTTGAGAAAAATTAGAGAATTTCAATATGCTAAAGAGCTATAGAGCAAATTGGTAACACATCGTGAAGATCCCTCCACTTTGCCGAGTCAAGACAAATCCAAAAAGGGAGATTTATCAGATGGAGAGGATTCAGAGGTTGAGATATGCTCAACATCTGAAGATGAAATTGAAGAGGCATCCACCTCAAGGGTTGAGGGGGAGCAAAATTCACCATTGACATCGAAACAAAGAAAAACATCATCCTCATCCGAAGTCAATGAAGAAGAAGAGTCAAGTACTACCTCTATAAGCAAAGGTATAGAAATTTTAATTGTAAAAATAAAAATCATATTATTTATTTTGAATATAGTAAAAAAAAGGACACTATAAGAGCAAGTGTCCCAACTTGGCCAAAAAGAATGTGCAAATGGTTCCCAAGGCAAAACAAAAATCAAAGGAATCCTCAACTGTGATACGCAAAGGAAAGGAACACATTATGTGTTTTTCTTGTAATCAAAAGGAGCACTACCGCAATCAATGTTCAAAAGGGAAGCCTCTAAGAAAAGCCCAAGGCGGAAGTTCATGTCAAGGAGAGCTTCCAAGAATACTTCTAAGATACCATTAGCAAATGATATTTTTTTGTCATGATAAAATGCATGCTAGAAATAACTTATATCAGTTTGGTGTTATTTATCATGAGAATAGAAAATATGACAAACCTAATAAAACTTGTAAGGCATTTCATATTAGAACCATCACTCCTAAAGTTACAAATAGATTTTATCATCTTGGGGCTAACTATCATGAAGATAGGAATTTTCATGAGCATAACAAATATTTTAGGACACTTAATGGTAGACCACCAAAATCTAGGCCTAAAAGGAAGAATACTCATTGAAATTATAGAAAATCAAATTTTAAGGATTTAAGACAAGAGAATCATGTTTTAAGGTCAAAACTTGATAAATTAGAAAAGTCTCTTAAAAGAATAGAAATTTGTTTAAGGGATCGAAAGGTCAAAACCTAAGTTTAAGAGAACAAGGTCCCTCTAAGGACAAGAGAGGTTTGGGTTTCAAATTTAAAGACAAGGTCCTTCAGTTTTTTTCTTTCCTTTGGGATAAATGAAGATTGGGAATCATCGTTGTAACAAGTCCTTAAGGTTGAGCATGGGTTAAAATGAAAGGTATGTGACTTTCATTCGATGCCTTTGAACATATTGATTCTCAGGAAGAGTTGTTGATGTAAGTCAAAGGGGAAAAAATTTGGGTTCATGTGAATTAGCCTAGCTCAAACATATTGCGAAAAATATCAAAAAGGAGGAGATTATTGGTGTAATCTTCAATAGGTCAAGATTGACCTAGTTTAACTAAGCTTAGATGAGGTTGGGTTTCGATATTTGACAATGATGTTTGGACATTGTGTGTGGCTAGTCAAGTAAGTCAATGTTGGCTAGATTCCTAATTAGTGAAGACGTAACTATGGTTAAGTAAAATGAAGTCCTAGTAGGACTAGGTAAACCTAGTGGGATTAGGAGAAGTCCAAGTGGATTGGAGAGATCGCATGTTGGCAAAGTAAAATCCTAGTGGGACTAGGCAAATCTAATAGGACTAGGTGAAATCCAAGTAGATCAGAGAGATCACATGTTGGCAAAGTGAAATCCTAGTGGGACTAGGCAGACCTAGTTGGACTAGGTGAAGTCCAAGTGAATCTGGGAGATCGCACGTTAGCAAAGGGAAGTTCTAGTGGGACTAGGCAAACTTAGTTGGGAACTAGGTGAAGTCTAAGGTAGGTTAGCTGGAAGCTAAACACTTGGCACGAGAGAAGTCCTTGTTGGGAATTAGGCAAGGAAAAGTCCAAGTTGGTCAAAGGTTTGATCGGGCATTTGGTGAGAATGTCCTAATAGGTCATGGTTGACCAGGGTTAGGCAAAGTAACCCTAGACTTGTGTTAGGTGAGTTAGGGTTTGAGCAATCGATTGGGTGATCGATTTGTACTAGGTTGTTGAGAGAATAGAAGCCTTCTTAATCAATTGGGTGATCGATTAAGGAAGGCGTGAATCGATTGGATGATCGATTGGGAGAGTTGTGTCAAGACAACAGAAGTCGTCTTAATCGATTAAGGAAGGCGTGAATCGATTGGGTGATCCATTGGGAGAGTTGTGTCGCGACAACAAGAGCATTCTTAATCGATTGGGTGATCGATTAAGATTCAAAAAATAGATGTTGAACGGCTATATCTGATGTGGTAATCGATTAAGGAACCTTAGGTTGCATATATAAGGTTTTCATACAGGTTGAAGCAGCATCTCTTCTCCTCCTTCATCGCCATTTCTAGTGAGGTCATGGAGCATAGTGTTGCTGCATTTCCAAGCATCAAGAGGCGATTCTAAGCTAGAAGAGCCCAAGAAAAGCAAAGAGAGATCGTTGTTGTAAATCTTGTAAGATTTTATTTGTAATTTGCTTGTATTCTTGTTGTCTTTCTTTAAGAGCTTGTACGAGACTTCTCTGTCTCCATGAAGGAGACTTTCATAGTGATTGTGAGAGTGAGGAGGGTGGACCATTGGATTAGTCACCTTAAGGAAACGGATACCAAGTAAAATCAAGGATATTAGCATTGCTTCAAGTTTCTGCTGTAAAAAATTTACAACGAAGCAATCGGAGATAATCACCACCCTCTTCTAACTCTCCTACTAGTTCTAACAACTATGATGTGCTATTGGTGTATAAATTCTAGATTTGGACATTTTCTTATTCAATAATATACTTATGTCTTATTCTATGTGTGTCGTGCCTTATATGTGTTTGATGAAATGCATAACTGGTAAATACATGTGGATGTGGAGGATTTGTCACCACTTAGAGGAGATTCTTTAGATGGTATAGTCGGGGACCCTTGTGACATAAGGGTACCCTTTTCATGGAACATCTAGAGTATCACCTCAAATGAAGTCTAATCCTCTACAAGAGATTGTCTAATTGTTCTTAATGAGTTTTCTCAATTTCCATGTTAGGAGGTGACTTGAGTGATTTAGAGACGTATGATCGAGAGCCCTCATGACAGGGGACATCTCTTTAACCAGACTCTCTATGTTACCTCTTTTATTTCATGGCATTAAATGTCAATGGGGAAGCACTCTGGTGCACTGTCATGGGATATTTAGTTAGAGGCCTTACAAAAACATAAATATTGAGAATAGGAAATGAACATTCCATAAAATATTAACTAGCATTATAGTAAAATTGAAATCCTAGATTTCATCCATTCCAACTTTCCCTCAAGATCAATTCTTCTCCCTCCATCTCTCACTCTCTTTTCTTTTCTCGCTTTCTTTTAGTTCACAAACCTTTCAAAACACAAATCGATAGTCTAGATAACTTACTTTGTGGATTCAACTAGTGTTTAATCAATAGACTCTTTGGATTTGATATTTTTTATTACTGACGTAATTGTGTACTTGCGGTGGCATAACAGAGAGATACGACCGAAGGGAAGAAATGCATTCCACCTGATTTTGGGTGGATAAAATTTTATTAACATATTGATCAGCTGATGTATTCATGAATCTATTTGTCTATATTTTCGTAATAAGTAAACAGGGGAAAGGATAAATAATTCATCCTTCGTTATCTAATAAACAACGGAAAATTTTTCATGTGGAAAACTTTCCTCAGTTTATGAATCCATCTTTCTAAATAAACTAAGCATTAGTGCTCCTAGTGCCGAAACTGATCCCAGATCCAACATTCGGGCCGGCTCTCAAGGTGGGTTGGAAAAGTAAACAACAGAGAAGCTTCTTGATCATCTTCTTGAATTCATGAACAACAGAGAAGCTGAACAATGAAGCAGCTGGATTCTCCCTCACCTCGGTAGTTAACCTATGTCCTAGACCACAAAATATGAATTCCAAACAACCATAAGTCTTCTTCCATAATCTTTCTCTTGTTTCCATCATAAATGGATATGTTCAATATTGCAATCAGGGTATTCTCCGAAGCAACTAAATTTGTAGATCGAAAAAGCTAGCAGAGAGTTGGGATTGCTCTAGCCTCTACAAGGAAAGTTGCATTATCCCTCCCAGTTTTTACCATCAATGGAATTTCACGGGCTACAACTACCTTCACATCCTATGAACCAGATGATAATTGCTCTACCAACATTAGTGTTGTGATTCGGTTGGTTTCAATAGCTGCCTTACTGGCGCATGTTGTACGAATGCTCTCCATGGAAACTCTAGAACCATCAGGGGTTTCATATGGAAGTCCATAAGCAATACACCATTGAGAAATCAAGTTTCTAAGGGCTCGATTTAGCATAAGCCTATTATGCGTAATTGTCTAGCCTAAATTAGGACAAATATGATGTCCTTCTTCAATCCATTGGGTAATGGAAGCACGATCATAGGCTTGTCCAGTGGAAACAACAACCAAATCTTTCACCAGATCAAGCGAAGTTGGACAGCAAAAAGCCTTCGTGATTGTCATGGAGATATCACTAATTCCTTCACGCAAGCTACTCCACTCAACAGTCGCTTTGCTGAGAATTCGTAAACATTGACGAAAGGCTTATCGACTTCCACCTTGTGAACCCAAACAAACAAATCTACAATACTGGGTAAGCACGATGACTTTGCTTACAATTGAAAGGTCGATGTCTTCATCCTAACTAAGCATTTGCTCCTCTAAAAACTCAATCTCTGTTTGGCAAACTCCAATGATATAAAGGAAATACGAATCCCTCAAACACGTAGAATAAGTCCCGATCAAACGGTTGACATGGACCTATTGTAGGACACTTAGCCATAGGGATCCCAAGAGCAGTGGATTATTCACGGTACGAAAGGCTAGATCGACCAATCAATACGTTGCTCCATACAACCAATTGGCTGGCAACTCCATATGGCCAATCAGCTGGCAACTCTATATGGTCGATCGGCCGACACCTCTATACGGCCGATTGACGTATCACATCTAATGGTAGATCGGCGCAAGACATTGACCTCAATATCCTTACATGCACCCAAACATCCCTGAGTGACAGGGTCTGCCCATACACATATTGCCGATCAGTTGACATGCTCCTTTCCCTGGATCACTTTAGATATCAGAGCTGGAGCCTAATTAATCATCTCCCCTGGGCCTCAACCTAGCTATTCTATTGGGTAAATTGGGCCTCCTCCTTTGAGGTCTCTCCATTAGGCTTCCAGGTAAGCATCATGAAGAGCTGACACATGTCACCTCGATTAAGACCAAGATGATATCACCCTACCACTTCCTTAAAAACTGACTTGCTTCCCTGATAGGATAAGTTGCTCAAGGAGTTTGCAGGCCAAATATGCAACTGCTCAGTGGCTAATGGCGTAAATACTGACTGGCTCAGGCTATCGCTAATCTTATCACTTATAGGTCCATCCCTGATATTACCTCTCTATTACATTGGATGTAACACCTTGACGGTGGAGGAACATCGAATGTGCACATATATATAGGGGTCCCTCCTTCCCTGTGTAGGTATGCTACAATTCCCATTTTCTTCTACTTTTATACTTCTCTTTTGTCTGACATGAGCATCAGAGTGTCCGCACCAGGGACCCGCCTTACTTCTGACCTTTTTCTTGGTTTTCTTTGTTGGAAATTATATGGCTATAGAGGGGGGTGATGTTGGGACCGGGTGCATGTTGACATGGATGCGGGGTTCGTAATTTTAAAATTCATTACGTGCAGCGGAAGGTTTAGAATAAATAATTTCTCAAATTATTTAACCACACATCTAAGCATGCAACCTTATCTTATGTAGACATGATCATATATTTAAAATTTTGCAGAAACATAAACAAATTTACTTGTTACCTCGTGTAACTTGAAGAAAGGGACGAGATCCAACCATAAGCGTCCCTAAGAAGCTCCGCCTCTATTCGCGTCCACGCCGAGTTTTCTTCAGGATGACTTCGCAAAGCCACGAGTTTCATGCCGACAAGAACTACTAGATTCTCCAAAGGCACGATAAGAATACCAAGAGAGAGATGGAAAGACTAATCACCAAACGAAGAACGGAATCAAGATTCTGGGAAGAAAGAAGGAGTTGCGCCCGCTTCTTCTTCTACTTACGGCAGCATCTTGGTGGCCAAGGGTGGCTGAAGCTCACGGTAGCAACGGCCTCCTCTAGGGCCGGCGGCACTAGAGTGTTGGGACCGGGTGCATGTCGACAAGGATACGAGTTCGTAAAATTTTAAATTTTTACGTGCAGCGGAAGAATTTGCATAAAATAATTTTCTAAATTATTTTAACTTCGTATCTAGCATGCAACCTTATGGTGTGTTGACATAATCATAAAATAAAACTTTGCAGAAGAGTAAACTAATTTACTTTATACCTTTCGTAACTTGAAGAAAGGGACGAGATCCAACCGTAGCGTCCCTTGGAAGCTCCGCCTCTATTCGCGTCCACGCCGAGTTCTCTTCGGGATGACTTCGCAAAGTCACGAGTTTTGTGCCGACGAGAACTACTAAATCCTTGGAAGGCACAATGAGAAGCACAAGAGAAAAGATAGGAAAGAATGGAAACTAACCAACAAAGAAACGGAATCGAATTCCGAGAAGAGAGGAGTCGCTATCCGCTTCTTCTTCTTCTTGTTTCGTTTCTCCTTCTTCTTGAAGCTCACGGCAACCCACTTGGGAGAGGGAGGTGCCGGCCCTAGGGTTGGTGTGCGCCGGCCCTAGGGATGGTGAAGAGGGCGCCGGCCCTAATGGGGAAGAGAGAAGAGAATAGAAGAGAATAAGAGAGAGAGGGAGCTTCTCAATTATCAATTGATTGATTAGGAATAAAGGCTTCCCTTTGGTTCCTTATATAGTTGCTTCTCCCTTGCCAAGTCTCCTCTTAACGGAATTAATGGAATTAGTTATCATAAGAAATTTATCCTATAAATTCTCTTATGAATTATTCCGTTTAAACCAAGTTTTATTATAACTAACTTTATAATAAAACTAATTAGTTATCATAAGAAATTTATCCTATAAATTCTCTTATGAATTATTCCATTTTAAACCAAGTTTTATTATAACTAACTTTATAATAAAACTAATTAGTTATCATAAGAAAATTTATCCTATAAATTCTCTTATGAATTTTATTATAACTAACTTTATAATAAAACTAATTAATCTTCTCTTTAAATTATGGAATAAATTTTATAAGAAATTTATAAACTTTCTTATTATGGAAAAATCAATTCATAATTGATTTTATGAAATTAAAATAAACCAATTCATGGATTATTTTAACTTCCATAAAAAGAAATAAATTTCTATAAATTTATTTATATAAATTTCTTTATACAATTTATTTATCCATAATTTATAAAATAAATCGCGCTAGATCTATTTTATTAATTAAACCAAAATTAATTGGTTTTCTCCCCATTAGGTGGCCGGCCACTTCAAGGAGGTTTGGCACCCTCTTTGGCCGGCCAAACCAACCCGAACCATTCGCGAATTAAACTCATTTAATTCACCCAATAAGCCTTCAAAAGACTTAGCCATTTTAGCTTGCATTGCGCCTCTGATAAATTCAGATTCGACTTATTTCTCTTGATCGAAAAATCTAATTTTCAACTCGTTTTAAATCCCTCAGATTACTCGTAGTGCGTGTGACTAAATAGGCTTTCGATTTATGTTGGCCGTCTATAATCAACAAATTATAGAACGATCATGAGTGGCACCTAGTAGTACATCATGACCCCCAATTAATCGAAAGATCAACGGTTTGACCTCAGAAGAAATTATTCTGAAACCCTTCAGCAGCTCTAATGAATCATGCCCCATTCCCTTCACCATCTTATACCCACTTGGTTCAGGACACGGTCTATTTGTGTCAGTCCCCACTAGGCTGACTACGTCACACCTAGCCCAAGTAGTGTCTTTCTCGTCCTTTGGATTTCTAGTTACTCTCATGTATTTTAGAGACTCGTACTCCAAACATGATATACTCTGGTCAGAGGTTTTGAGTAACAATCCGACGATAGGCCTGGGTATACATCTCCTCGCAAGGAGTGGTGAAACCTTTGTAGGCTGTTCAAACATCTTCGGGCACTTCGGCTTATACCCAATCATCCTGGGTCCACACCTCCTTGGAGATGCTTGCTTTAGATGTTAAAGTATAAGTCTCCATGACCAAGATGACTTGAACACCGCAAGTCAAACGAACATCGCACTTAAGCTGCAGTAAGAACTTCATTGACATATCTATATAGATTAGCATATGAAGTCTTACAGCTAGTCACTCCAATGAACTAGTTCCCATAACTAGCATCCATGTTTATCTCCGGACATCCCAATGTCACCAGCCAGTGAGAATCAGCTGATTAGAGAATAACTCATGCTAGTCTCAACAGAATTGATAGTGTCCATATTTATCAATTCATCGACTAGGGATATTTTCAATACTTCACATTTGCACATTTAGAGATAATCACTAGTTGTGATCCCATCACAAATTCTCTTATGCTGTGAGTTGTATTGCGGACATTCAGTAGATGAGTTGAAGATCCCAATCAAATACACAAGCATGTATACTCAAATAGGGAATTATCATTTATTAAAATAAATATTTTACAATCATAAGGCGATTGCCTTAGGACACTTCTCTCATATCACTAACATAGAGAAGGGAGAGGGAGAGAAGGAGAGGGAGAGAGGGCTTATTCCTAGATCTCTTGGATTGGATTTCCAAGCCTTGCCTTGCTTCCTTTATATAGTAGCCTCTCAACCACCATGTCTCCTTTTCTTATGGAATAAATTTTCATAAGAAATTTATCATATAATTTTTTATGATTTATTCCATCATGCCAAGTTTTTATCATAATTTTAATTCATGATAAAAACCAACCATGTCTCCCTTTTCTTATGGAATAAATTTTCATAAGAAATTTATTATATAAATTTTTCTTATCATGGAAAATCAATTCATAATTGATTTTATAAAAAATAAAATAAACTATTCAAAGTTTATTTTATTTTCCATGAAAATAATAAACCAAACCTCGGTTTATAAAATTTATATTATCCATAAGTTTATAAAACAAACCACACTTGGTTTATTTTATAACTTGAACCAAAACAATTTGGTTCTCCCCTTTTTGTTGTGCAACCCTCTTTGGCCGGCCACATCCAAGCCTTGACCCAATGAATTAAACTCATTTAATTCATCCAATAAGTCTAGAAAAGACTTAGCCATTTTACGCTTCCGATGCGTCTCTGAAAAATTCAGATTCGACTTATCTCTTGATCGGAAAATCCAATTTTCAACTCGTTTTAAATCCCTCGGATTACTCGTAGTGCGTGTGACTAAATAGGCTTTCAATTTATGTTGGCCATCTATAATTAACCAATTATAGAACGATCATGAGTGGCACCTAGTAGTACATCATGATCCCCAATTAATCGAAAGATCAACGGTTGACCTCAGAAATGATTTTGAAACCCTTCAGCAACTATAATCAATCGTGCCTCATTCCCTTCACCATCTTATACCCACTTAGTTCAGGACATGGTCTATGTGTGTCAGTCCCCACTAGGCTGACTATGTCACACCTAGCCCAAGTAACATTTTCTCGTCCTACGGATTATAATTACTCTCATGTATCTAAGAGATCCATACTCTGAACATGTCATGCTCTGGCCAGAGGCTTCGAGTAACAATCCGATGACAGACCTTGGGTATACATCTCCTCGCAAGGAGTGGTGAATCCTTTGTAGGCTGTTCAAACATCTTCGGGCACTTCGGCTTATACCCAATCATCCTGGGTCCACACCTCCTTGGAGATGCTTGCTTAAGATGTCAAAGTATAAGTCTCCATGACCAAGATGACTTGAACACTGCATGTCAATGGAACATCACACTTAAGCTGTAGTAAGAACTTCATCGACATGTCTATATGTAAACTACCATATGAAGTTTTACAGCCAGTCACTCCAATGAACTAGTTCCCTTAACTAGCATTGATGTTTATCTCCGGACATCCCAATGTCACCAGCCAATGAGAATCGGCTGATTAGAGAATAACCCATGCTAGTCTCAACAGAATTGATAGTGTCCATATCTATCAATTCATCGACTAGGGACAATTTCAATACTTCACAATTGCACATGTAGAGATAATCACTAGTTGTGAAATCATCAAAAATTCTCTCATGCTGTGAATTATATTGCGGACATTCAGTAAATGAGTTTAAGATCTCAATCAAATACATAGACATGTATACTCAAATAGTGAATATTCATTTATTAAAATAAATGATTACAATCATAAGGTGATTGCCTTAGGACACTTCTCTCATATTACTAACAGGTGAATATAGCCAGATAGTTAAACTTTTCAAGCTTTTCAATTTTCTGCAGCTCAAGTTTTAGTTGCACAGTGGAAGCTAAAGGAAAATAGAGTATGCAGAAATGAACCCTAAGCTAAGAACAAACACAAGAATGCTAACAAGAGGGTTTACAAGGTTCGGGGATAACTTACCCCTACTCCTTGGCGTGCCTTGTTAGTAATATGAGAGAAGTGTCCTAAGGCAATCGCCTTATGATTGTAAACATTGATTTTAATAAATGAATATTCACTATTTGAGTATACATGTCTATGTATTTGATTGGGATCTTAAACTCATTTATTGAATGTCCACAATACAATTCACAACATTAGAGAATTTGTGATGAATTCACAACTAGTGATTATCTCTACATGTGCAATTGTGAAGTATTGAAATTGTCTCTAGTCGATGAATTGATAAATAAGGACACTATCAATTCTGTTGAGACTAGCATGGGTTATTCTCTAATCAGCTGATTGTCACTGGCTGGTGACATTGGGATGTCCGGAGATAAACATGAATGCTAGTTAAGGGAACTAGTTCATTGGAGTGACTGGCTGTAAAACTTCACATGGTAGTCTACATATAGACATGTCAGTGAAGTTCTTACTGCAGCTTAAGTGCGATGTTCCTTTGACTTGCGGTGTTCAAGTCATCTTGGTCATGGAGACTTATACTTTAACATCTTAAACAAGCATCTCCAAGGAGGTGTGGACCCAGGATGGTTGGGTATAAGCCGAAGTGCCCGAAGATGTTTGAACAGCCTACAAAGGATTCACCACTCCTTGCGAGGAGATGTATACCCAAGGCCTATCATCGGATTGTTACTCAAAGCCTCTGGCCAGAGCATGACATGTTCAGAGTATGAGCCTCTTAAATACATGAGAGTAATTAGAATCCAAAGGATGAGAGAACATTACTTGGGTTAGGTGTGACGTAGTCAGCCTAGTGGGGACTGACACACATAGACCATGTCCTGAACCAAGTGGGTATAAGATGGTGAAGGGAATGAGGCATGATTCATTAAAGCTGCTGAAGGGTTTCAGAATAATTTCTGAGGTCAACCGTTGATCTTTCGATTATTTGAGGATCATGATGTACTTCTAGGTGCCACTCATGATCGTTCTATAATTAATGAATTATAGACGACCAACATAAATCGAAAGCCTATTTAGTCACACGCACTACGAGTAATCCGAAGGATTTAAAATGAGTTGAAAATTAGATTTTCCGATCAAGAGAAATAAGTCAAATCTGAATTTATCAGAGGCGCAACGGAAGCTTAAAATGGCTAAGTCTTTTGAAGGCTTATTGGGCGAATTAAATGAGTTTAATTCTCAAGGGAAGGGCTTGGAGTGGCCGGCCAAAGAGGGTGCCCACCCTCTTTGGTTTGGCCGGCCACCAAAAAGAGAGAAACCAATTTAATTGGTTTAAATTATAAAATAAATCAAGCGCGATTTGTTTTATAAAATTTATGGATAAATAAATTTGTTTTCATGGAAATTAAAATAAATTTTAAATGGTTTATTTTTATTTTATAAAATCAATTATGAATTGATTTTTCCATGATAAGAAAAATTTATATAATAAATTTATTCTTTTTATGGAAATTAAAATGAACCATGGATTGGTTTATTTTATTTTATAAAATCAATTATGAATTGATTTTTCCATGATAAAAAAAAAATTATATAATAAATTTATTCTTTTTATGGAGATTAAAATAAACTTTAAATGGTTTATTTTTATTTTATAAAATCAATTATGAATTGATTTTTCCATGATGAGAAAATTTATATAATAAATTTTATGAAAATTTATTCCATAATTAAAAAGAGAGATGTATTTGTTTTATTATAAAATTAGTTATAATAAAACTTGGCATAACGGAATAATTAATAAGAAAATATATAAGATAAATTTCTTATGAAAATTTATTCTGTTAATCCCGTTAAAGGGGAGACATGGCAAGGGAGAGGCTACTATATAAAGGAACCAAGGCTAGGCTTGAATTCCTCAATTAAGTTATCAAGAGATTAGTAGCTCCCTCTCTCTCTCTAGGGCCGGCCCCACCCTCTCTCTCTCTAAGGTCGGCTCTCTCTCCTCCCTTAGGGCCGACGCACATCCCAAGGGTGGCCGAGAGCTTCATCCTCCAAGAAGGTGCCGAAGAAGAAGAAACGGATCGCGACTCCTTCTTTCCTTTCCCGGAATTTTGATTCCGTTACTTGGTAGTTAGTTTCCATCTTTCTCTCTTATTTTTCTAGTTGTGCCTTTGGAGAATCTAGTAGTTCTCGTCGGCACAAAACTCGTGGCTTTGCGAAGTCATCCCGAAGAGAACTCGGCGTGGACGCGAATAGAGGCGGAGCTTCCAAGGGACGCTACGATTGGATCTCGTCCCTTACTTCGAGTGACGCGAGGTACTTAGTAAATTAGTTTACTTTTTCGCAAAATTTTAATTTATGATCATGTCCATACATCATAAGGTCGCATGCTAGATACGTGGTTAAAAATAATTTGAGAAATTATTTATGCTAATTCTTCCGCTGCACGTAAATATTTTTAAAATTTACGAACCCGTATCCTTGTCAACATGCACCCGGACCCAACATGCCCGTAAGGTGGGCGATCCCTTAATCGTCGGCAGATCAAGCCCCGAAAAATCCGGATAGTAAGCAACCTCCTTCTCGGTGGAGTAACCTCTTCATAGAGTTTCAACAAAGATAAGGTTTTAAGCACAATGAAACACAAGGAGGATCTTACATAGCACTTAGGACAGCAAGAACCCAAGCAAACTTCTCACCGAGCTCCACCCAGCGCAGATCTCACGCACGACTCCCTTCTTCGTGTCTTCTCGTTGATGGACTCGCCAAGCTTCCTGGTTCTTCTTCCAAAATGCTCAAGTAACAGAGGTTGCTTCTGAAAGTAGAGTAATCGCAGTAGCTTGCTTAAGATGATGGAATCAGATTGCACAACAAGCACAATGTGGAGAACTTCGTTGTTGAGACTCGTTTGCCACCCAACACTTAAGTATCCTCTGCTGATCCCAGGTCAAAGCCATCTCACTGCAGCCTCCAGCTGCTCACCTGCAACATCCACCGTACCACTGAGCTCTCCCTGGACTCCCTGAGCTTCCCTCAGCCATGCTCCAGTCAGCAGCTCCAGCCGTTGCAACCTGAGATGGCAAATGGGCAAACCTGCTCCAAGGAAAGGCTTCCATTGACTCTCCTTGAGTGTTTGAATCCATCCCTATCACCTGCACACTTAATCAGAGCATTAGCAAAGCAAATCAGTAGTGAATCAAGTATCAGAGATTAAGCGCAGAGAAATCAGATGTGTTCAGACACGATCAGAGCGTCTGACAGTGCATTTTGAATTAAAGTGATCGGTCACCGGACCGATCAGAGAGCCTCCTGATCGGTCATCAGACCGATCAGAGTGGGGTCAGACCGATCAAGCTCCATCCTGATCGGTCCCCAACGCTCAATCGAAAATCGCAATTTCTCTGGGACTCTCCGGGACCGATCACCAGACCGATCTCAGGTTGTGGATCGGTCACCAGATCGATCCACCCCTTTGCAAGGTGATTTCTTAGCTTCGTAGTGCAACCCTCCTGATCGGTCACCAGACCGATCAGGGCATGCTTAGACCGATCAGGCTCTATCCTGATCTATCATAGTGAGGAACTCGCGACACTTGATCGTTCACCAGAACGATCCGAACAGTGTTCCAGATCGGTCACCAGACCGATCAGGAGCTAAGCAGTAGGGGGAACCAAAACCCATTGTATGCTCCCTGATCGGTCACCTGACCGATCAGGAGCAAAGCAGTGAGTGAACTGCATGCTCCCTGATCGGTCACCAGATCGATCAGGAGCCGAGCAGCAGGTTCCCAACCTCACTGTGTACTCCCTGATCGGTCACCAGTCCGATCAGTCATCGTTGGATCGGTCACCAGACTGATCCACGAAGGAGCACCATGCCAACTTCCCTGATCGGTCACCAGACCGATCCAGGGACTACAACCTAGCCCTCCAAGCTAGGACCTGACCCTCCAAGTCAGGATTTCATCAACCTAGCGCTCCAGGCTAGGACTTGGCCCTCCAAGCTGGGATTTCATCAACCTAGCCCTCCAAGCTAGGACCTAGCCCTCCAAGCCGGGATTTCATCAACCTAGCCCTCCAAGCTAGGACCTGACCCTCCAAGCCAGGCTTCATCAACCTAGCCCTCCAAGCTAGGACCTGACCCTCCAAGCCAGGACTTTTTCACACCTAACCCTCCAGGTCAGGACTTTTCACACCTAGCCCTCCAAGCTAGGATTTTTCACACCTAACCCTCCAAGCTAGGATTTTTCACACCTAACCCTCCAAGCTAGGATTTTCCACACCTAACCCTTAAGGTTAGGACATTCCATTTAACTGTGAGTTATGGGCTAATCAAGTTCTATACGCGTAGGTGAGGTAAGTTACTATTAGTTTTGACTTGAGAATTTTGTGCCAGCTATTTGCCTATCCATTTAATTTTTATCTGTTAATTATTCTTAGTTTTTTCTTATTTCGATTGCATCTGCAAAAGCATTAAACTTTAAAAATATTGTCTATCCTCCACTTGTTCCATTCTATTAAAGGCAATATCTTCTCTCTCAACATTTTCCTTAAGCTTATATATCTTTCTTATCTACTTTTGCAGCACACAAGGCAAATGGTGTGAGCTCACTATCGGGCCACAAACTTAGAGGTAAGTAATTGAAAAGGATAATTGGTTTGTTACTTGTTAGTTATATTACCTTTGCTTTCCATCTTTTTGTGAAGGATTATTTTTCAGAATGATGTCTTGATGTTTAAAAGCTTGCTAAATGTCGAAAATGATTCTGATCCCAGACTGTCTCTTGTATCTCATGATCAAAGTGTCTTCTTTTTGCAGATCAGTTTTATATGTCGTGGAACAGCTTTACAGATGGGTCTTTCAGTCGTTATGTATATGCATTAGTAAGTTCTATTGTTCAATAGTTATAGAAGTCCACTGAATGCATGCTATCTCAAAATTTCTTAGCCCATGCTATTATATAACGTTACATGATGCTACTGGTCATATAAAATTGCGTTATCTTTTTTATCCAACAAACTAGTGATACCTATAAGCTTTTATTTGTCTTGTCTGGGAATTCCTTGGACTTCAAGATTAGAATATTAAATACTTGTCTTTGATCGATTATCCTTGTATACTATTTGGTCACTGTACTAGTGAATTTTTTGGTTTTATTATGCTTCTTTTTTTATTGGATTATTTGAAGCTTCTTTTTCACTTTAAATTTGGCATCATCAACTCTTGCATCTGAATTGTTTGCAGAATTCATATGCATTCTTATTTAAGATCCGTGCTTACTTTGGATTTGTTCATATGCAGAATTCATATATCGACCGGAGTTTCTTGTCTAATGGTCTCAATATTTGTTGGACTACATTATCATCTCGTATATGCTATATGATGCTTCTACATTATCATCTCGTATACACTATATGATGCTTCTTTAGTTTTGGTAACCTGTGTTCTGACTCTTCTGAGCCTCTTAGGCTCTTTCTTTTTTCCAGATGCAGTTTCTTGATTTACGATACTCTCCCTGTTGTTTGAAGTTCTCTTAAGTTAGTTATTTTTAAAATTGTTGATTTTTTTCATGTCAATTTCCAGAGTAAGCTTTGCTTTTCCAGTTCAGCAAGTGGTACAGTTGCTGAAGGAGACAACAAAACAGAAGAAAAGTAAGTCCTTGAAGATTTGGCGTTTTTTTTTCATTTTTTTTTAACTCTTTGAACTTTGCAAATGGTTCATGGTTGATAATTGTTTTCTCGTTTTCTCTGTGAAAGTTAGCTATTCAGAATCAGACCCTTTATAATATTTAAAATCCATGTTTTTCTTGTTGAGTTCTTGGAACTAATGTTGAGACCAAATATTCAGTGTGTTTTTTTAATCTGTAATTTTTATCAATTTTCTTTTTAACAAGTCAAAACTATTGATCCAATGCCAATGATTCTTCCTTAGGACCCACGATGGTTTTGTGAATGCATCTTAATAATTTAACTTGCACATAATTGTAGCTCCGGCCACTCAAACTATTTCATTCTTGACAAAATCTTCTCTTCTTTGGTGAACAGGACATCAGAACATGAAATTTCTGGTAGGGAACCTTCTGAAACTCATTTTCTTTCCTTGTTTGATTGTGTCATTTAGTTCTAATACATCAAATGTTTGCTACTTTGCTTTAAGCTGTCATTTAGTTCTAATACATCAAATGTTTTATTTTTAATAAAGAGGTGATACTTTTGTCACATAACATTACTGTGCCTTTGTAGGTGGTTTTTAGAACACTGTTAGCTTCCTTGGTGCCTATAGTTGGTTTCAACGCAGTGATGACATGTAGCGACCCGCCTTCTCCTGCCTTAGACGGATCGTTACTTCTGTCTACTTCTCGACTCTAATGCACGACTAAAGAATGCGGAAATCTTTTATTTTCTTTTAAATCCCTCTAGGGATGATAGTCTAACTCTAATAGTCACGCATGATACCATGTCATACTTTCTTTCTCAAAAACTTCTAAGATGAAACTTATTGAAACTTGCCTCGCCCAACTCAACTTTCGGGTATCAGTCGACTGATACTGTATCAGTCGACTGATAAGCCTGAAAACAGAATTTTCAGATTTCGGCACTTGCTTCAAAACTCCACCAAACCTATACTTTCGAGCCAAATAGAGTCATGACACCATTTCTATACTCTAGGCCAGTTTTCCAATCAAGTTAGCCAATCAAAATGAATCCATGAACTTGTAATTAGGACTTTTGCGGAAGAAAATAAGCTATTCAAGTTTATATGAACTTTAGCAATAGAGTTTGTACCAATCTTGACTCCTATGCATTCATAACACCAGATACATGTTCTATAACATTGCTAAAGCATTATGAAATGTGAATGCAACTCTTCTAAACATATTTAAGCAATAAAACTTGATTCAAAGAGAAATTAATACTATCTTGGCACATGCATCTATATTTCTAACAAAGTATCAATATTTCCAACTACTCACACTTCTACTCATCCAATGCCATCATAAGGATATATATGCTAAATGAAATGACATGGAATCTTCACCCTAAGAAATTGAGCATGTAAAACTATTCAAAGCTTAAATGTTCGCTAAACTCCATAAAGCAAGAACTTGAAATTTGAATAAACTATAACATTGTAATTCAAATAACTAAATTGTCTCGTCTCAAAGATCTCTCCAAAATCAGCCACCACACACACTTTATTCAGCACCGCCTCGTCGCCTTCCTTCAGAATTGCTTGCCTTTACCTTTATCTGCAGTAAGAGAAAATGTAACTAGTAAGCGAAAAGCTTAGTAAGTACTATCTAGCTCACAAAATCTCGAAATGTGCAAACATGCTTCCTGAACAATATGAAAATCATATGAGATACTTATATGCTTGAAAGAAAACTAAGAACATGTATAACTCAAAACATGCATACTCAAGCATTAATAAATCTCAATTTACTTTTCTGGGCTCAACTTGAAACTTTAGCTATTCTTTAACTTTTTGAAAACTCTTTAAACTTTAGAAACTTTGCTAAAGCATATACTTGAAAATAATAATCACTTGGATCCACTGAAGACGTAAGTACCATCTGATATGCGCGTTCCCTAAGAGGTTGGGGTAGCGAGCCACCAATCCTAATAGAGCAGACCTTGGTCTACCAGGGCCAAGACCTTGGAATTGGACACCTGGATTTCTTTAACGACGCCCTTGGACGCCGGGTACTGGCCTTAGAAAATAAAATAGCTTTTCTTTCTTTTCTTTCTTATCTGTAAATGCCTTGGCATTTTCTCAAGCACCTTGCGTGCTAAAATCCCTAAGTCTTGACTTTTGGGGATTTCTTAAGGCCTTGGCCTTTTCTTTTCTTATCTTTATCTTCTCTTTTCTTTTCTCATAACTTTTCTTAGCCCTAATCTCATATAGGGTGCTTAATCAACTTATACAAACATATAATGAACTAATATCACATGCCAAAAATCATAAACTAAAGAAACTATCTCTTTTAAAACTTTTAAAGGAAATTCTCGCGGAAAAACCGCCTCTTACTGCAGGTGAGCAGTACTTACATTGATATCTTGGACTTACAACCAAGATTGACGTCTAGGACTCGGGAGAAACTTGAGATCTTGAAGAATTCTTCGCGCCTACGCGTTCTCCTCGTCGAGACGAATACAACGCTCCGCTTTCTTTGATCCCTCCTTGGCCGGTGCCCCTTGGAAGAGAGGAGAAGGGCTTGGGCGTGCGTGCGTGAGAGGGAGAGGCTGCTTCGCGCGGCTAGGGTGAGGAAGAAAACCCAAAATTCTAATTTCCTCTCTTAACTTATCTATTTATACTTATGGGGGCGGATTGACTTAACCACACCTTAAATATATATCTCTCCACCCTTTGCTGTGCTTGATACCCTAACCTGGCTGGTCGCGCGCTTGCCTGGTCTCGTGCTGGTCGCGGGTTCGAACCCCCGGCAGCCCTTAAACGTTTTTTTTCTTTCCTTTTTTAAAAATACTAAACGGACTCGGAAAATTCCATAAAAATATTCTAAAAATTCCTAAAAATATCTAGAATATTTCTAAACTATTTTTAAATACTTCTAAGGACTTTAAGAACTAAAAATGGGAATTTTGGGGCGTTACAATCCCCCATACCTTATGAAAAGTTCGTCCTCGAACTTACAATAATTCTGGATATCTCTCTCTCATGCTGTCCTCACGTTCCCAAGTAGCCTCTTCATGCTTTTGATTCTGCCAGATGACCTTCACTAGTGGCACTTCTTTGTTTCTTAATCTTTTAACTGCCTTGTCCACTATCTGTGTCGGTCTGCTCTCATAACTAAGATCTTCTTGGATCTGTACTGACTGAGGCTGAATCACTTGGCTAGGGTCGTGAATACACTTCTTTAGCATAGAGACATGAAAGGTACTGTGGATAGCTGACATATCCTCTGGTAGGTCCAGCTCATATGCTACCTTACCAACCCTCTTTATGATCTTGTAGGGTCCTATGTAGCGAGGACTTAGCTTGCCCTTCTTGCCAAATCTCACCACTCCCTTCATGTGAGCGACCTTGAGAAATACTGAATCTCCAACTTGGAATTCAAGTGGCCTACGGTGTGTGTCAGCATAACTTTTCTGTCTACTCTGGGCAGTCTCAATCCTCTGGCAGATCGTCTGGATAGCCTGAGCGGTCTCATCTATAAGCTCAGTCTGACTGCCTAGTCCTGACTCCATCTCTTTCTTCTCACCCGCTTCTTGCCAACATATAGGTGATCTACATTTCCTGCCATATAATGCCTCATAAGGTGCCATCCTGATGGTGGCCTGATAGCTATTGTTGTAGGTAAACTCGGCTAAGCACAGAAATTTGCACCAACTACCCTTAAAGTCCAATGCACAAGCCCTGAGCATGTCTTCTAAAATCTGATTTACTCTCTCTGTTTGTCCATCTGTCTGGGGATGGAAAGCTGTGCTGAACTGAAGTCTGGTGCCTAGGGCGTCCTGAACACACTTCCAAAAATGGGAGGTGAACCGCTCATCTCTGTCAGAAACGATCGACTTCGGAACTCCGTGAAGCCTGATTACTTCTTTCACGTACAGCTGTGCTAACTGCTCTACCGAATGCGATAACTTGATGGCTAGGAAGTGGGCAGACTTGGTCAATCTGTCCACTATCACCCAAATTGCATCGTGTCCATGGGTGGTCCTTGGGAGACCTGTGATAAAATCCATGGATATCTCTTCCCACTTCCACTCTAGAATGGGAAGAGGCTGCAGAACTCCTCCTGGTCTCTGGTGTTCTGCTTTGACTCTCTGGCAGGTCAAGCAGGTACTGATATATCTGGCCACGTCTCGCTTGAGTCCAGACCACTAGAATCCTTTCTTTAAATCTTGATACATCTTGGTAGAACCAGGATGCATAGAGTATGGGGTACTGTGGGCCTCTTCTAGAATATTCTTCCTTAGTTCATCATCATTGGGGACGCAAAGGCGGTCTCCAAGATAGAGTATGCCACTATCTGATACTCAAAACTCTGAATTTTCTGCCTCTTGGATCCCCTGCTTGATCTTCTGGATTTCTGGGTCTTGACTTTGCTTTCTTTGTATATCCACAAGCAGGGTTGACTCTAGAGTCAATGTAGAAAGTTGCACAATTATTACCTCGACTCCAAAATCCTTTATTTCTTTCTGAAGCGGTAGAGACAGTGATGATAGGGACATCAGTGCTGCACAGGATTTCCTGCTCAGTGCATCGGCCACTTTATTAGCTTTACCTGGGTGGTAGAGGATTTCACAGTCATAATCTTTGACCAACTCTAGCCACCTGCGCTGCCTCATATTCAGGTCCTTCTGAGTGAAGAAGTACTTCAAACTTTGATGGTCTGTGAAGATTCTGCACTGCACTCCATACAGGTAGTGTCTCCAGAGTTTTAGTGCGAAAACCACAGCTGCTAGTTCAAGGTCGTGGGTAGGGTAATTCTTCTCATAGTCCTTGAGCTGTCTGGAGGCGTATGCTATTACTTTACCGTCTTGCATGAGGACAGCTCCAAGGCCCATCTTGGATGCATCACTGTAGATGTCAAAGGCCTTGTCACTCTCTGGAACAGTCAAGATGGGAGCATTGGTCAGTCTCTTCTTCAGCTCTAGAAAACTGTGCTCACATTTATCTGACCATTCAAACTTCTTGTTCTTTCTGGTCAAGGCTGTGAGTGGAGAGGCTATTCTGGAAAAGTCCTCCACAAATTTTCTGTAATATCCTGCCAGGCCTAAGAAGCTTCTGATCTCACTGGCATTCTTGGGTCTACACCAGTTGCTGACTGCTTCTATCTTGGTTGGATCAACTTGAATGCCTTCTTTGGATACAATGTGACCTAGGAAGGTCACCTGATCTAGCCAAAACTCACACTTTGAGAATTTTGCATAGAGCTTCTCCTGCTGAAGGATCTGCAGCACTATCCTCAAGTGTGTAGCATGGTCCTCTGGAGTCTGTGAGTATATGAGAATATTATCAATAAATACAATAACGAATTTATCTAGATACTCCCTGAAGATGTGGTTCATCAGCTCCATAAAAGACTGCTAGAGCATTGGTTACCCCAAAAGGCATTACTACAAACTCATAGTGGCCGTATCTTGTCCTGAAAGCCGTCCTGGGGATGTCACTTTCTTTAACCTTCAGCTGATGATACCCAGAACGTAGATCTATCTTCGAGAACACCCCTAGCCCCTTTTAGTTGATCAAATAAATCATCTATTCTATGAAGGGGGTACTTGTTCTTGATGGTCACCTTGTTCAGAGCTCTGTAGTCTATGCACAGACGCATAGACCCATCCTTCTTCTTCACGAAAAGTACAGGAGCTCCCCAGGGTGAATGACTCGGGCGAATGAAGCCCTTGTCTAGTAGCTCCTGGAGTTGCTCTTGTAATTCCTTCAACTCTGCTGGAGACATACGATATGGGGCCTTGGAGACCGGACCGGTACCGGGCACTAGCTCGATCTCGAATTCCACTTCTCTGTTGGGAGGTAGTCCAGGTAATTCTTCTGGGAACACTTCTGGATATTCGCAGACTACCCGTACATCCTCCTGCTTGAGTTCTTTCTTTGCTTCTGAGTCCACTATGTGTGCAAGAAAACCAGCACACCCTTGCGCTAGCATCTGGTGGGCTGCCAAGGCGGAGAGAAATTTCTGAGTCTTCCTCCTTGGGGCTCCTTGAAACTCGAATGGTGGTTATCCTTCTGGGCTGAAAACCACCTTCCTCCTACGACAGTCCACTGAAGCGCTGTACTTACTGAGGAAATCCATGCCCAGTATGATGTCGAAGTCCTGCATCGCAAGGACTATCAGATCGACATATAGCTCTCGGTCCGAAATCTTGATTGGCACAGCCCGGAGCCTCTGGGTAGACTCCATGATTTCCCCTGAAGGGACAGTTGTCAGGAATCTGGACTCCCAACTCTCTACAGGCACCTGTAACTTACTAGCAAAAGGTACTGATACGAAAGAATGGGTCGCCCCAGTGTCAAACAGTGTAGTAGCTAAATGCTGTAAAATAACTATTTGACCTGTTACGACCGTGGAGGCGCTGGCAGCTTCTTCCTTCATGAGGGCAAAGATTCTGGCATTGGTTGGAACTGGTGCTGCTTCCAACCTCCTGACTGATCTGAGGTCCCTCCAGTATAGTAGGCATGTAATGTAACTGAGGCTGGCCTCCATACTGTACGGACTGCTGAGGAAGTACCTTGAACTTGTTTGGGCAGTCTTTGGATCTGTGTCCCTCTTGTCCACATGAATAGCATCCAGTTACACCCAAAAGGCATGTTCCTGGTGGTTCCTCCCACACTTAGGACAAGGTGGATACCTAGCTTGCTTATTCTCTGGTTTTCCTTTCTGGCTACCAGGCCACTGCTTCCTTTTGTGGTTCTTGTTCTTCCAGTTCTGGCTATTTGGCTGAGGCTTCTGGCCTCCTATTGTCTTGTTCTCAGTCAGGACTGGCTTCTGCTGTGCT